>BHFT01000156.1:0-48596 GCA_004320025.1 Laticauda laticaudata | reverse complement strand
GACGGATGCTGGACGGATAGAGAGGATGAAAAATGGACGCAGTGAGTACAGAATGGAAGCATCGCGTTAACTAACGGATGGCAAGTGTTTCTCTCCATTTTACATCCTCTTTCCATCCATTGGTACTGTGTGACAGGGGCTTAACCTTAAGTTTGTGTCTATTGTTTGCTCTTGTGTTGTTATGGTTGAAGCTGTTATGGTTGAAGCTGAAGTATTCATTGACAGGTAGGACATTGCAATGTATGTTTTTATGTACTTAGATCGGACCGAAGGTGACGTAGTTGTAGGTTTTCTAGGTCTAGAATTTCGAATCTGGTGGCATAAGGTGTTCGGCCATGAGTAGAGGAGTAAAGAACTCTTCTTGTGAAATATGTCTGGATTTTCTCAACCGTGTTAATATCAGGTGCATAATGTGGGTTCTAGACAGATGAAAGAAGACAAAAAAAGTCTCACTGGAAAATTAGCGTTCCAATGTACCTACTGCTGAGTCACTGCTCCCAAATATGTCTTGCTGTATCACTCAATAAATAAGTAAACATATGAAGGCAAAAGAAGTTCTAAAGAACCTGCTTTCTTTCACTGATGGTAACTGAGACTTTGTGCTACTTAATATGACTAAAGTTAAATTCAGGGACAATTTCACATTTTAAAATAGTAATTTGAGCCAAGAGTAGATTTTCCCCTTTTATATGTCAGCGAAACAAAAAATGTACACATGATGCAGATTTTCTTCAAACTTTAAGCCATAAATGAGCTCTGGGTGATATTTTCAAAATCCAAAGGCAATTTTAGATGTCAGCATGATACTTTTTTTATCCTTCTTAAGTTGATTTCAGACATTATTATTGCATATTGTTAGATATATTAAATGACACACATGTGTCACAGTTACTTAATATCAAAGCTTTTGATTCAGCTTTGATATAAAAACAAAATGGAGTTTTGTGCGATTAATTGTACTCTGTGTTATGACATAGTTCAACCTATTATTTTTATGTGGTCCTCTATTGAAAAGCCTACTTACTGTACTTTCAAAACTCTTGCTCATTATTTGCATGTAATTTTTCCTTCTCCCTCCCTACACCACTCCACAAAGCCAGAATGGCTGGGGAAACCTAACCTAAGTAAGGAAATGGTTCAGTTTTGGCCATATTATAACCTTTGTAGTCTTTGATACCATGACATTCTTCACACACAGAGAAAGAGAAAAAAAATATAATTATGGAATAAAGCATGTTAAAGTAAGAAGAACTAAAATAAACATCTTTATTCCCAACAGAGCAATCCTAAGAAAGGATATGTATGCTATGGCACCCCATTAGATGTAAACCAACATAGTAGGAATTGGGGGAATTGGCAACGTCTGCCTATTTTCAGCTTGTTGTCTTTAAACAAGTGTACATATGAAGAAACTAAAATCTTTCACAACATAAGCAATAAGAATGAATTATTTAGACCAGTCATGTAAAATTGCTCACCTATGGTCAAAATATGGAAAAAGAGGGAGGTTTACAATTCTTTGGGTTCTCTATTCTTTTATCCCTCTCTTATATCTTCACTAGAGAACACAAACTCTCTTGATCTGATATAGAAATTGTCAGCATTTGGAAAAAGGGAATGCATTATTAGAGTCCATACTCAATTTCTGGTAGTCTATCTCCAACTTTGGAGAAAGGGGAATCAAGCAAATGTATTCCCCAGAGATTACACTTCAGAAACCAAAGGAATTCCTAAAGTGAGAGGAATGTGGGTGTTTATGTTTTCATAATGTCACATGATTCAGTAAAAAAAAAACACCTCACTATTTTCAAGCAGAAAAAGGAAACATATGAATTGAGGTGAAAGGCCAAACTTTGGGAAACTTTCGGGAACTTTTAGGGTATCTTTGAAAAACTTATTTTCAAAACCTAGGTTTTTGTTTGTTTCTTAATTTTGAATGGAAAATTCAACCTTATATTCCTCTGATGTCACAATGAATTTTTTAGCCTGAAGTGCTGCTGTCTTCTAATGTATATGTTTCACCTGAGTGTCAGTGAATTTAACACAACTATATTTCAATGAGATATATCAAAAAGAAAATGCAATGTTAACAATATTTAAGCAAATGTACAATGCCATTTTAAATGACACACATTTGAACCACTTCACATTCGGATACAGTAGCTGTAGATGTAATGTTTCTATAGCATAAGACATTTGTTGAAAATCTAATAAAGGTTCATTGTGTTGATTTTGGTCAAATAGTTTAAGCACTGAGATTATATAAATATTCTATATGATAAATATCCTCTAATACATCCTCTAAAATTGTCTTCTTTAAAGATAGAACATTTGGTATATTATCAACTTACTACATTTTCGTCATGGCTTTTTAGTGATTTTTATTATCTTGGCTGCTGATTATCTGTGAAACCATTTTTCTTTTTCTTTGCACTCAAACACCTCAGTTTTATTATTCATTATATCATCATTAAATTCAAGTGACATATTATATCAAATTCTAGCATCGCTGACACCATCCTTTTAAAGTGCTGTAAAATTGTCGACAAATTCATGTGGAGCTTTATATACATATTACAATTATAAAATAGTTACATGAGAAAATGAGACAGAAAGAAATATGAGAAACAGAAGTGGAAAGAGGGTAAAACAGTGGTATGCCCTCTCCCAGGTTCCATTATAATAAACATTGTGTTCATTTGTGGCTCATGACAAACAAAACTGATTGGCGAAGAAGCTTCAGCTTAGTAGATACATATGCAGTAAAGCCCCTGTCACACTGCACCAACGGATGCAAAGAAGATGTAAAACGGACAAAACAGCTTGCCATCCATTACAGCGATGTTCCGTTTCTGGTACTCACTGCATCGCGTTTGCCTTCCTCCTAATCTGTCCACACCGTCATTGACATTTCCTCCGCCTCAGAAAGTTTTGAGCTGCTCAAAACTTTGCGTGGAATGTATCCAATTCATCCATTCTGCATCCGTAGGCATCCGCTAAGGCAATCGTTTACATTTTACGCATTCACGCTATATCCACTTAAGCATTCCGCTGGCCTCCGCAAATTCGCATCTGCTCGACACAGGAACGAAGCGGATACGGACGCAGAACGGATGCAGAACGGATGCCTAGCGGAACAAGAGCGTTTAAAAGTGGCAATAAAACGTTGCGCAGGAGGGACCTATCTTTGCGAGTAGTTAGATATGGAATATGTCATGGAGCCTAGCGCAGGAGGGTCTAGGCAACAGCTGGAAATCTAGCTAGGTGCCATTGGCACACGTATGAGCAGAGATATCCAAGATCAGAAAAAGTGCGTACACCTATAGCGTCCGCGTTCTATAAAAAAGTTGGGGAGCTAAATATGTCAAACTGAGGTATAATATCTCACGGGTGTTCCAGCTTTGATCACTACTCCAGTAGAGGTCACAGTCACCTCTGTGCCTAAGGGCCACACTCTCTGCACGCTGCTTATCGATCATCTGACTTCTTTCCCTTCAATCTCAGACATCCTCCAGTCATAGGTACCTATAGGAGTCATAACACAGGTCCCCATCCTCTCTTGGCAGCGACCATCCGCGCGCTTCTGTCATAATTCAAGTGCGACCAGCCACTTCATCTACTAAAGGAACTCTGTGAGACACTCTACTGCTTATCGGGAATGAGAGAGAGAGATGGCGGTCAAAGACAGCGGCCTGGTCGAGAGCTATGGCATCGCCGCAGAGAGATGTCAAAGTGAGGCGCAGACTGTTACCCAGACAAGTCTTGCATTGGGGCGTGGTCCAGTTCAGTTGAACCAGGAACGACTCATCTCGGACATTCCGGCCTGAATATTCTCCACATGGGTGTAAGCGCGATATCCAGATACTTCACGGCAGCATTTGGTTTTATGGCGAAAGTATGTGCAGGAGCTGGAGAACCGGTGCTTAGTGGTTTGGCGGATTGCGGACGGATGTAACGGATGCCTCCCGGTGGCCGTATTTGGACCCCCTAGGCAACACGACCAGAAAGACTCCTATCCGAGACATGAGGGCATGGAAACTGTGCTGCAAAGTGTTAGCAAACTCGATATTATCTGTCACACACCTCGCGCGCCATACAGGGAGGACACTCTAGCAGAGAATGGGCAGTATTGGCTGCGAGGGTGCCTCAAACCTATCCAATGCACGCGCATGAGGACATTATGATGAGTCAGTGTCAGGTAAATGGAGCTCGGATTGGCTGGCACAAGAGGCCAACTAATGCAGAGAAACCGAAAAGACAGTGAGCGTGCAGGAGTGAGTGAGCTAGAACTACCGCAACTCAAGCTCGCTCGCGCATATCACTACGACACTCAAAGGTCGAGGAATAAAGGCCAGAGGCAGTGTATTAAGAGGTGAAACTGTTCCACATCACCGTTTGGAGCCACAGAATTGGGTAAGTCACACATGGCCCTTGTCACAAGTCTCCTACGATCACGATGTTCGGGTGTCCACTTAGCTAGAATCGCTACTAGGAGCTCTCATTCAGCGAGTGCGCCTTCTCTCCTCTTTAACGTCCATGGTTGACATGACTGACGTTACAATGCTTTCCACTGATAGCTAGCATCAGTTGGCACATGCTCTCTACGGCACATGCTCCAAGCTTTCAGGTGCCCTAGGGTTTGTATCACTGAGCCCAATAGCTCGAAAGATAGACCTAACAGGAAGAGGCTGGTATAAGGTCAAATCACTCATGTGGGGGACAGTCCTTTGCCCAGAGTGCAGACGCCAGGGCCCCAATACCCTGTTATGACACCGCAAATCCGATTTCGTGAGACTCCCTACTTCTGCAATCGTGGGGGATGACGCGCTTTTCTCATCTCTATTGAATATAACTCTTTCATGTAGAGCGCGCTCATGCTATACTTCGACTCTCTTTCATACCACTCGTGTTAAAGAGAATGGTATCTTTTCAAAATTGCTACAGGGCTGTTCCAGTGGCATAGGACGAGGTGGGTGGAGTAATAAGCCTATTGACATCCTGGCCAACGAGGTTTCACAGGTACTTCTCATCCGAGCCCTATGCAGTCATAGCCCGGATAAGACACTAGGGGATATGGATTCTGTATGGGAACCGCAGCCTGTCATTCCATACGCACAATCGTGCAATGTGCGCACGTGTCCCGGCGATGTCTAGGTACCTATACTCAAGTTCCTGCTAGAACCAGGCTTGTGTGACCCAGCTTTGCAACAAATTGGTCAATGAAGGGAAACATGGAAGCTGCACTTGGGCGAATATTGAAGTGATCATGCAAGCATGCAGGAAATAGCTTGATTGAGAACGACTGTCGAGGGGATGGTGCACAAGAGAAGGACCCCAATAGGCTAGAGCTTCTATCAGTGAGGAAAGGAGTAGCAGCGCAAGCCCTAGCTGAGCACTAGGTGCAAAACTCACACCACAGACTGGTACGCCAGTGGATGATGCAAGACAGGCTGAGATAGATGACTTACTAGGAGTGACCTTTTCGCTAATTGTCAGGCCTGTTCGAATATCAATACAATACTGGGATGAGATTGAGACTGCATTTATCGTTTTAATAGATTGGGTGGAGCAGTACATGTACTATGAAGCAATTTTGTAAAAGGAAGATTTGTGGTTTATTGTTCGACGATGTGTGTGAAATTGATATTGCTTATCCATTGTTTCATATTGATTAATGGGGGCTCAATAGTTGTGGTGTTCACCTCGGAGGTAGAGAGTATGTACTCGTGAGCATGTTACCCATACTATGCTGGCACACCTATAGAGATATTTAATCTCAATCCCACACTCTGAATCTTATACTCCATAACCTAATAAGAGGTATATTCTTCCTTTGCCCAATCCCACACATGTCTTAATATGCTTTACACGCATACACAACATATGTGATACACTTACCATGGCTACATTGTATCGATCTCCACGAGTTGCTATGTACTGGTTCCAATAACCCAAAGGTAATCCTCGTGCTGCTCATTTCCATAAGAGCTATCTCTGGCGCAGCCTATGTCCACCCACTAGCTATTCTTGCTATCATTCCACATTTAGCTCATGCGAATAGCTTAAACCATTAATATCTACAAAAGTTTTCACCTAAGACTTTTAATTATATTAACATAGAAATTGTGAAAGTATAGTGAGTATTGTGATTATCCAAAGATAGAATACTCTTTCATGAACAAGAAGTCTAATAATTATACAGAAATATTGACGCCTCAAGTTCAATGATGATCAAATTATAAGTCCCAGGTGAGAGCCAAGCTCAGCTCTGGTCTCTGAGGCCTCCTACTTTGGTCTACATCATCGGAGTGTGGCCCGCTACTGCAGGGGTGTAATGGTCCACGGTGCTGTTGAGGTGGGTTTGCTTGCTGGATGGTGCTCTGGTCCTGTAACTTGGGAGGGATAGCACTGGCTACCGAGGAGGACAAACAGGGGTTGACAGATACTGGGTTTGACGCATAGTCACATACTCTAGAATATAACGGACTCACAGAACAACTTGATGGCGGTATGTAGAAATCCTTTGCGTTCGCCACTGTGGGTCGGTCAGCTCTCCAGTACTGACCATGGCACATGATGTTCTATCTCGAGGCCCGGCGCCTTGGCTTGTGGGTGGAGGAAGGAGTAGTGTATTGAGGGGCAGGTTAGTTCTGCTGCTGGTGAGATATGCATTGAGAAGAAAAGAGTGAGAGCTGTTTGTCCGTGGCAGCAATTGGCCGTGAGTGGCATCGGTGGGGCTCAGTGAACGGTGAACGTGTCGCCCGATGTATCTGAGGGGAGAGTATTGGAGGGGAAAGGGCTGCTTGTTGCTGGACCTCCTGGTAGCAAGTGACCTGGTAGTAGGGCCTTGTGGGAGCCTGTATGGGGGATCACCTGGGTGCGAGAGCGCCACCTGACTGGGTGGGAAGCAGGTTCCATTAGGTGTGCTGTGCACCGGAAGTATTTGAAGCATGTCTCCGTGACTCCGGTTTCAACCACTGGTACTTTGGGGGATCGTCTATGATCTCCTGAGGTGCTCTGTATTGATCTCTATTATGGGTTTTGAGGAAACGCTGGTGCCGCGTTGGAAGGAATAGAGAGAGTCGTTTTGGATCGAGCGCACTGAGGAGATGTAGTGATTCTATTGCTTGGTGCTGTGATTGTTTGCTCTGAATCTAACCAGACAGGTGACAAACTGTTTGGCTCTTGTGCCCCATTCATAGCTTTACTCTAGGCTTACCACATTTTGCTCCTTTCTCTCGCTGTGAGTTGTTTGGGAGGGACTTTGGCGCGTGGGGTGGTAGCGTTCTCTACTGTGCTGTGTGGTCAGTGTCGCGATGGGCGGTAGAATGTCATTCTTCCTGCTTTTCTCTTGCCACAACTTCCCGTACTCTTAGGTGCACATAGCTTGCCGAGTATTAGCTTCTCACACCACTGAGAGATTTTAGAACTATCCTGATCTGCATGGCTGGTTCTACCTGGCCGTGCTAGCATCGCTCTCATCTATTGAATTCAATGTCGACGACTCTTGGAGTTCTCTGGGCACAGTTCAGAGAGACATACTCGGTCTCTTAGAGGGAGGTACTTGTCGTTCTTTACAGCAAGGTCTGGCACAAGGATAGAGAGAGGGTAAGACATGTAGGGAGCTGGCTCTGGTGCTATACCCCATACGTAGTGGTGGATCTCACCCTCGCGAGAGATATGAGTCATTAGCCATCCCTCGGTCCATGTGACTGTATTCGCGTCTTCTGATCTCAGTCTAGCTTAACCGTTGGCCGGCACTCAGATTTCGTCTTTTCATGGTGATAGCTTCCATACTCGCACGTGGTGTTTAATATAGCTTCCAACAATAGCCTGAATGTGTATTGCCCTCTCACCTTCCGATGTTGTATTATCGCCATTGACTAGTTGCGCGATGTCCTTCTCTCTCTCTTACGCGCGAATGTTCTAGTCTGTTCTTATGGTGTTACCTGTTACAGCCTCTGTTGGTTGTAACACGCTATTCGCCCACGCCAGTTGAATAGATCATGCGCGTTGCTCTCTCTCAGCCCCATTTCAGTACTCATTGTTGTTTCTATCTTCAACTGGGTGGGTCTTACCCTCATTAATATAGTTTCTTCTTGTCTCTCGCTGACCTCTCTCTCGGTGCTTGCTTGTCATTGAGGGTAAATTGCCAGATCTCGTTTTTCTTCTTCTCCCAGTTTTGGCATGGATCCTTAACTGTGGTCCCTCTACAATCAGAGTGGGCTCTCTAGGTGTATGTGAAGATGGGACTGCACTTTACTTCAACATCCTACTCTATAGCAAGCTAGCACATATGCAGTATTCTTACTTGATGCATCTCAGTTCAGCAGCAGATGTCCTATCAATTGAGAGTACAGCAGCTCACGAGCAGCAGGCAGCAGAGGAGGTCAATCATCATACTATCATCAGCTGCACATAGGCACCGCACAACAGAGAAGATCAGAGGACAGCAGCACAGCATGTCACCTACCCACGCATCCAACATAGGTCCTAGCAGCGAGAGTTGAGCCACCACCAGACTTACTAGGGCATCCAGCTAATGGTACCGAAAGATGGCTGATCAAGCAGCAGCAAGCAGGACGCGCGAGCGAGGAGAGAGCAGGAGCGCGCGAGAAGGTAACGAGCAGGACAATGGCACAGTCAGGAGTACACCGAGTCGAACGGAGCGCATCAGAACAGCAACAGCGATGAGCATGATTGTACTGCCGCAAGCGACGGCACCACCCAGGAGCAGACTTCGAGAGGTAGAGGTCCTGCACAGGCATGAAGCACCATTAGTCAGGAGGAGCCCAATTACAGTAAAGCCCAGTCACCAGAAAGAGCTAGAGCCGCCGAGCATGTCAGAGAAGTCAGCCTAGAGTCAGCCAATAGAGACATCGGCGAGTTAGAGGGTTTTTGAGGAGGGTTGGCCGCTCGATCCTCTCAAGCCAGAGATGCCGCCAGAGGTTCTCGCCAATGGTCTTTTGCTTCTCTTCGCTATTGTGGTTTGATGGTGGATTGCTCGGCTGGACGAGACATGGCACCACTGGCTAGCAGGAGCACGTGTCACCATGGCTGGCGAAGGCAGATAATTGGCTTTGGCGAGGTAGAGAGCTCGGAAGTGCGAGAATTGAGGCAGCAAGCTCAGGGTCAGCTAGCTCACGATATGAGTCAAAGGTTATGGCAGGTGAGGCTAACCAGGGAGCGAATAGGAGGTATCGAGGCTGGCTAAAGCAATGAAGTACTATGCAGGCAGGTGCTCGAATACAGGCAATAGGCTCAGGAGGAAACGCTGACTTGATTAAAAGCGGTCCGGTCACAGTGTCTCTTATTGATGGCTCTGGCGCGAGCAGTAGCGTAGCTGCCCTTTCCATATTTATATCGCATGGGCTTATCATCCATAGAGGGTGCCATGTCAATTGAGAGACAATATCTAACACCCGCTCCGGGAGCATCCCTCAGTTTTCGTACTGGCTCTCCCCTGTGCATCCGCTAGGCTTCCGCTGTGCATCCGCTTCATCCGCTCTGCATCCGCTCTGCATCCACTGTATCATTCTGCATCCGCTTTGCTGAGGTCCCCCGGAAGCCTAGCAGATGCGCCATCCGCTCCCATCCACTTCCATCCGCTGGCTTCCGTTCTGCATCCGCTTTCCATCCGCCCTGCATCCCTCCTGCGTCCATTCCTTTCCAGTTATCCGCTCCAGTTATTCAAATTTTTGCCCCTTTAGAGAAGGATAACAATGGATGGAAACATTGAACATTTTGCTCATCCGTTGTGTCCTTTTTACTAACGTTTTGCATCCGTTGGGCAGTGTGACAGGGCCTTTAGTAATATACTGTATTTTCCTATGATTCATGCAATAAATTGATTCAGTTGTGTCATGTGTTTGTTTTTTGGCATAATGTGGGTTATTACAACAGAATAAAAATTGCTGAGGATTTTACATTCTTCCAAGGGCTATGAGGATAGTAAAATAAGATATCTCTGTCTTTCCATCTCCATCTCTATCTCTATCATCTGCATCTATGTGTGTATCTGTCCATCCATCCATCATTTATCTATCTATCTCTGTTTCTCTGTATATTTATCTAACTCTGTATCTCTGTATCTCTCTCTCTCTCCATCTATCTATCTAATCTCTTACTTTACCATTCTATTCTTTGTGTTACTAATGCTATTTTTACAAGCTAATTTTTCAAAGCTGATAAAGAAGACTGTTCCAGTTCTTGTCTCTCTATTAATAAAAAGTGTTGGCAAATTATTCACTCCAGAGATGGGCTGTTATTCTTTTTGTCCCAATTCATCAAGCCAACTGGTTCTAAAAGGCTAATCTAAATTCTAACATATTGACAGAAAGGATCTCAAAAGTAGTTCTTGATCTCAGTTATCTTACAGAAGGAAATCCTGTTCTGTTTTATTTGTCTTTTTACTATTTCTTAACAAAGAGAAATACAACAGCTAACTTTGTAGAAGGATGGCCACATTTGACATTTTAAAAATAGATTGTGAATGCCATCATAAAATGGTTACGGGAAGTATTTGCCCATTCGCAAGACCACTGCCACTGGGAAGGAGGTCATAATTACTTATAAAGATGACTAACTGCCATTCTGTCAAGACACTCTTCCTTAATTAAGCATAAATTTTCTTATCAGTCAATGGTTTATCATTTTCTTCTATGATATATTTTTCTGCTGGTCTTACATTCAACTGCTGACCAGGTCTGAAATCAGATAAATCTGATTCTGTGCTGTCTCATTTGTATGGTATATTATCTGGGCTTATATTTATCTTTTGGGAAGGATTTTTGTGTTTATATTTTTAACCTGTAACAGATTAAAGGTTAATAATAAGGGAGTATCTGTAGCCCTTTTGGCATTACTGGTGCCATTTTAAGATTTCTCCTACAAAGACCTAGGAGAAGTTTCTGGAGCTGACTTCTAATATCTAATTCTTTTGAATATTTTTCATCAATCAATTAGTTTTAAAAAATGCAATTTAGCCGCTAAATTTATTCATATTAGGAGAAATGGGATAGCTTTTTAAAATGCAGCATTCTTTGATAAGGTTTAATGAAAATGAAAAGCTTCTTCCTCCAAATATTATCTTTTCACTAAAGAATAATAAAAATAAAAATAAAAGCTATCTCCCCATTCCACTCCACCCCTGAGGATAAGGTAGGGTGTATTGGTGTTTATCTCCTCTGTCTTGAAGATGGAAAATTCTGCAATGTATATTAATGTATTTCAAAAAGGATTTGTGAAACACATTTCATTGGGTCACCTTTGGAGGGTATTTGCCAATTATCTGAAATGAGATGCATAGAATATTCCCAACAAAATTTCACATTGGGCTTCATTATGCCTGAGAATAGCAGATGGGGGGAACACTGCTACTCGAAAATGCAGGATTAAGCTCAGACATTTCTGACATATTTTCATGGGATGCAATCTGCTGTTTCCCAAAAGTGTAATCAAATCCCTCTGCCTTTCAGAGAAGAAAAGAAATGACCCTAGTACTTTTTATGAAGTTTGGGCATTGTTTCTACATCACTTAGGGCATAACAAAGCAGGAGGCAAAGCAACTAAAGACTTACTATATTATCTTGACAGAGAAAAAGACACACAGAAACATGCACAAAAATTTACCAAGCAGGTACAATCCAACAAATAAACAACTAAATCTCCTTTTAATAGGAGATCTTTTACTGGGTTAGGAGTAATACAATTGTCCCTTAATTTAAAATTGCATTTAGAACATGTAGAAATGTGATATTCAGAATTTGGGCATATTAAATAGAAATTAAATCAAGCCAAGAGGGAGACCATGCTTACATTTAAATCTGCACAATTATATCAAAAGTCTTTCTGAATAAACGCTGGTAAAATTTGTTGGAAAGAAAAATCTTGCAATGTAGGTTCATGAGTTACATTCATTCTTAGGAGACTGATGGTTATGAACAACTTTGAACCCTAAAAGATGACTTCTAACAGTTGTGTAATTTTGGTTCTTGAAATCTGGCGTGTCTCATCTCATTGCCTCTCCACAATCTGCTGCTTGAATTATAAGTCTTAACCAGAGAAAAACAGAAATTGATTAATCTTTTAAATAAATGTAATCAATTTAATGCAATTAAAATTACATTAAGACAAATTCAACCTTTTGTAAAGTCCTAATGCTACTGGTTTGCTTGTTCTGGCCTCATCCACTCTTGCTTTGCAGCATTCACCTGTAATAATTTCTTTGTTTCTTCATTAAGTCTGAGTTCTCCTTATATACTGAAACTGGATCCTGTTATAAACATGCAGTATCTGACTGAAGAGATCAGTGTATACTAATATTAGGATGCAATTTTGTCTTCTTTATGTAATTGAAATTGAAATCTTTAATGCATGTACATAGACCTTTGTTGATACCCGAAAGCTCCTACAACTGCCCTGATTCACTGCCTCAATTTTTTTTTGAAAAGCAAGAGAGTGAGAATATCAGAACAGAATAACAGGAGAGTGGTAATGAGCAAGTATTTCCTTTTTCCTTTTCCTATTTTCAACTTTCCTAGTTGATATGGATACCTAAGCTAAAAATACAATAACCAGGAATAAAACTGTCTTCACACATGCTCAAAAGAAGGAAAAATAAAATTCCTATCTAAGGGGTCAACAATGGAGCAATCCAATGTTTTGATTTCAGAAGTTGAATCCCTTGAATATCTAGTTCAAGACAATTTGACTGAAGGGAAGGGACTCACCCTTCCCTTGACTCACCCAAGCCATTTAGCTTGGAATAGAAACAAACAAAACTGTTTCTATCATTAATTCTAATTTATTTCTCCCTCATCATACAGCATCTGCTGGGACTCATTGTATAAATGGAACATAGTATCTTTCCTTCAGTGTGATTGCAAGGTCCCTTGTTAAACTGTAGATCACATTGTGACCGGCTATATGTTATATACCAATCCAGTGTCTGATTTTTTTTTCCCACTTTTAGCTGCACTTCATTGGTTACATGGCCTAGGTATTTGAACATCAATCTTTTTAACATTTGTAATTTATTATGTTTTATTAATCTAGCTGAAATGTTTATATATATTGCTAGTCCATGTATGATACCCCACATGCTAAAGAATAATAATATATTTCTCCCTCTTGCCACATATTCTCTTCTCATTCCACAATCCATAATGTTATGATGCTCATGTCTTATATACTGCAGCCTAGTGAGAGAAAGAGAGAGCTTTTTTGTAATATTTGATGGCTTCCTTGTGGAGAACTTATTTCTCTTTGCAGAAGAATCTTTTCTGCCACATATTATTCCATATTGATACACTAACAGACGTCTGAGGTAATAACACTTCTGGTTTTGTTGTATATTTATTTTTAGCACCATTCTTCTTTTTCTCCATGTGTTGCCTAAATCATTGCAGAACTGCTAACAGTGTGTGTGACTGACAGTCTTTCTTGACAGACAATCTGTGATTCTTTCAGCCTCTTACTAATAAGCTCATTAGGATAGCCTGGTTAAAAATACTTTGCAGGATATAGCAATGAAACACAGCAAATGCAACACATGTTTGACCATTCAGACTTTAGAGAATCAATCTTTCTTCAATCAAATCTTTGCAAGGTCTGCTGAATGTCTGCTGAAGGTTACTACTTTTTTTTTCTTTTTAATAAAAGCTTCTGAGCAAACCCACAAGCTTTATAAATGACTATAAGGTTAAGGCAGATGGAGATGAAACATACAGTAATTTCTAAAACTCCACAAACAAAAAAGCAAACAGCATTGTTAAATGCAAAATTTTTCTAATTGTGGAATTTGCATGTACATTTGCATGATAATTTACTCTATTTTCCATTGTTATAGACTAATTCATTTGAAATTAATTTTGTTTTGTTTAATTTCACACTTGACGCTGGTAAAAAACCAAAATAAATGCACCAACTGTCTTACAGTGCACATAGGAATTCACACAGTGCTGGCATGATGTCAAGAACACTTGAACCCACATTTTTAGGTTGGTATTTTTCTTCTTTCAGTGGTACCATTATAGCTGGCAAAAACTGCTGAGCATTGCCAATTTCTGCAATAACATCAGTGGACATGGCAATTGTTAACACAAAGATCAAGAATCCAAGGTCTTTGAATTTATACACCTGGTTCAATAAGCACACCTCTTAGGGGAAAGTTAATTTGTGTGCCACCAGTTGACCTGGCCTCCATTATTTTTACATTTATTTATAGTCCAAGCCTCTCTGCTGTGTTACTTTACCATATGACATTAAGAAGCCCCTGAGACTTTGATTCCAATTCCTCTATGAAAACAGAACATAAGAGCTCTTGTATACCCACTGAGTCTTTCCCCCTTTTATTCATACCTTTGTCCCACTCCTGATATGACTGTGAAGGGTCTTAACTTTGTCATCATGTACTTTAACTATGCAAGACAGAGGTGGTATTCAGCAGGCTCTGACCAGTTCTGGAGAACCAATAGCAGAAATTTTGAGTAATCTGGAGAACCGGTAAATACCACTTCTGACTGGAGACTTTACAGTATCCTTCTTCTGCCACGCCTATCAAGCCATGCCCACAGAACCGGTAGAAAAAATTTTGAATCCCACCACTGCAAGAGGTGCCAGCATAAGTGCAGAAATTGCTCGATGGCTTTGCTTTAAAGCTCTTAAAGAGCTTTCCAGATGGAGTCCTGGTGGCATCATGATAGAAATTTTTGAAATGAATAAGCATAGCAATAGTTTTCCATATACACACCTTATACACTTGCCTGATACTAAACATTTGGTCCACATAGCCATGTCCCAATCTAAAGCCATATGATCTTCTCTGGCTTTAGATTGGCCTCAATGGCTACAGCCATGCCTGACAATCTAGGGAAGGATCTTTCTAATTGTGGACAGGAGGCTGATTCTTCAATCATTTTTACATTTTATCTCTCTTTTTACACAAAGCACAATTGCAGCATGTTTCCAGTCAACTGGAATGCACTGAGCACTGTAAAAACAATTAACTACAGGCCCCTCAAACTTCATGTCTTCCACAGTCACTTGGTCAGGCGCTGCAGCTGTCATTGTGATCGCTTTACCAATCTCTTTAGCTTTCCTTCACTTCATACACAATATTAGAAGTGTACCTGGTCTAATGCTTCTAGTGTTAAATCATTTCTGTGGCACAGTGGTTAGAGTGCAGTACAGCAAGCTACTTCTGCTGCAGCCAGCTGCCTACAATTTGGCCACCAGGCTCAAGGTTGACTCGGCCTCCAATCCTTCTGAGGTACATAAAATGAGGACCCAAAATTGTTGGGGGCAATAGGCTAACTCTATATACTGCTTAGAGTGGACTGTAAAGCACTATAAAATGATATATAAGTCTAAATGCTGTTGCTATTTCAGAATAAATAATAATGCTGTTGTATTGTTGAGGTGCATTGTAGAACTTCCGTTGTCTATAGAGATTCTCAGTCATCCAGGTCATGGTTGTCCCAAAGATGCTTTTTCAAGAGGCAACGGGACTTTCTGGTTTTTCTTTGAAGATGTTTCGCTTCTCATCCAAGAAGCTTCTTAGATGATAAGCAAAACATCTTCAAAGAAAAACCAGAAACTCCAGCTGCCTCTTGGAAAAGTACCTTTAGAACTTCAGTTGTCATTTTAGCACTTTGCCCTGTTGCATTCTGGGTGCTTGTGCTAGCTTGGCTGTGTTCATCTAATAGTGTTTTCAACATTGAAAAAGGCGCCCATTGTTAACTGTGCTAAGCTGCTGCCTCCATCATTGCAACTATTCCTTCCAAAAAATGTCTCCTTTCCATTTGTCAGTTTTTGTAAGTTTGTTTGTCACATATTTTGTCTTCACTGGATTTGCAAATGTAACCAATTTTATTATTTTCACATGTAAACTGTGACATCTGTTGTCAATTTTACACCATCTTTTCTCCATGTTAGGGCAATCCACGTTTGATGGTGACTGCTCCTACCATTGCCATCATATTTGTTTTGTTGCAGTGAATCTGTTGTGCAATTCTATCTCACGTAGTAGCTCTGGGTGGTATACATGATAAAAACAATCCAAATGCATAAAGACCATTACAATGCAACCAAAATAATTTATTTAATGTTTTAAAAAAACCACCCATACAGAAAGTACATTCCAATTCACTGTCATGTAACCATCTATGTATGCTTCATCCCATCATGGTATCTCCAGGCCAGTTGACAAAATCATGTTTTAAGGGCCAACAAGATTGAAACCAGCTTCATGTCTGGGAAAAGGTGTCTCTGAGACTATAATTCAGTTGATATTGAGGTGGTAAATAGCATTAATATAGACTTTCAGGTAAGTAGTGGGTTCAATTTTTTTTTTACTACCGGTTCTGTGGGAATGGCTTGGTGGGCATGGCAGTGGAAGGATACTGTAAAATCTCCAAACAGAGGTGGTATTTGCCAAGTCTCTGAACCACTCAAAATTTCCGCCACTGGTTCTCCACAACTGGTCAGAGCCTGCTGAATACCACCTCTGCTTCAGGTGCAGTTTGATCTTGCATTGAACCATATCAGTGGTGGGATTCAAATTTTTTTACTACCAGTTCTGTGGGCATAGCTTGGTGGGTGTGGCAGGGGAAAGAAACTGTAAAATCTCCAATAAGAGGTGGTATTTGCCAGTTCTCCAAACTACACAAAATTTCCACTACCGGTTCTCCAGAACTGGTCAGAACTTGCTGAATACCACCTCTGAACCAGATGTTGGTCACAGTTTTCTTCCATACTTCTCAGCATTCTGACTCTATTAACAATGACTTTAAAAACTTGCCTATCATGGAATAATTGATCATCATTAAATTTCATACTTCAGGAGATCACAACCATTCTTCTTTTCTGTGTGATAATGAAAAGTAGCCCATCACACCTCTGACACCATTTTTGAGAAAGATGTTTTGTACAACAAATCCTTTTCATTTCGAGGCTAGGCTTTATTATCTGGTGTGGAAAAGAAAAAAAGTTGCCAGAAAAAACAGTGCTGACTTTAAACAAAATCAGAACCTGAGATGTTGAATTAAGTTTATTTGAAATTAATGCTATCTTTCAGTTTCTTCCTAATCATTTTTTTCCAACACTGTATTTTATTTTATAGAATAGCTAAGTGCTGTTGGTGTTGATTTATATAATTTACTGTAATTTTAATAGCTCTATTTTTATGTTTTAGTTAAAGTAATTAAATTATGAGTGGTATGCCACAGGTCATGCTTCAGAAATTAGAAGTGAGGGTGAGGAAAAAAAATAAGCTAAATTTGAATTTATTTACATTTAATTAAAATAAGACATTTGTTAATAGGCTTATATTTAAAACATGTAATTAGGAGGTTACTAGTATTCCTAGTTTACTATATTTCAAATTCCAGGTTGGTAACAACTTCTGAAGACCTGAAATATGTATTTCTGTATGTGTGTGTGTGGATAGATAGATAGATAGATAGATAGATAGATAGATAGATAGATAGATAGATAGATACCTTGTTTTCCAACAATACGGCCTCCCCCAATAGGAAGTCCCAGCATGTTTTATAGGCATGAAATGAAATTAAGCTCCTCCCCCCAAATTAAGGCCCATATTAAAACATGCGAAATGGGGGAGAATGGTGGCGGGGCTTGCCGTTAGGAAGTACTTTTGTTGCACACCCGGATATGGTGCTGCCTGCATTGACTCCAATGCGAAGTTGACCCCACCAATGCCAAGGTCAACATCCAAGCTGTCACTGCCTGCCCGACCAAAGATGCAAGGTGGAGAAATTAAGTCACCCCTGAAAACACAGCCTAGCCGTTTTTGGGGGGCTTAAAAAAATAAGACCCAGCCTTATTATATGAAAAACACGGTAGATAGATAGACCAACAGACAGACCAACTCTGGAGCTTTATTCAAGGCTAAGAGACTATACTGTGTGAACGGACAAAGCAATCATAATTATAATTACATTCTTATAGAAAGATAATCATATAAGAATTTAGGCAAGCAGTCTATCTGAAACCTTCCCAGAAATGAAGTACCTGCAAACATCATCATCAATCATCATCATCACCATGACCACCACCACCATCATCATCACCATCATCATTGTTTTGAATTTCTTTAAAGGACCCTCTTGAAATTTTGATCTTGTCCTAGAAGATGTCTGGAACAGAAAGGACAAATTATCCCAAAGGTCTTTGATCAAACAAGCAGAATGCTTTTAGGCAGTGAAATTCCTCCAGTGTATCAGATTCCTCCAACAAATTTATTTGATGGATAAAATTGCTCATATGCACTGAAGTGGCTAATACAGCTCCAAGAAAATCAACAAGGAAGGTAAGGTATCTGAGCATCTCGGTACATTCTGTTTTGGACGTCTTTCCATTTGTCTAGTCTGAGACCATGGGTATGCTAAATTCATTTAGAGATTCACTGACCATGTAGCAATCTGGTATTTGTGTGTGTGTGTGTGTGTGTGTGTGTGTGTGTGTGTGTTCTATTTTATCTTTCAAGTTGCTGGTTTACCCACAGCAAGCCCTTTTCTCCAGAAAAGTGCTTGCTAGAAGAGGAAATATGTATATTGTTGTAGAGGATGGGGAAGAGAGTCTTGCCACTACTTATTCTCTTGCACAATAGATGCCAAAAGCTACAACTAGCATCCCAATGAGTGACCAAAGAAAGGAGTGTGAAAATTAACTTTATTGGCTTTTTGTGTTTCGCTTAAGTTTCAGTTATGCTACACAAAAGAAACATCTTTATCTTAAAACTCTTCTTCTCAATTTGCTTAAATATTACCAAGCAATTTTGTTAAAAGTCTCATGAGAATGCAAACCTAGTTCTGTGATAAACCTTCAGGGGGAAAGCAAGAACAACAAGGGAGAAATACTTTAGAAATCTGAATACATGGCACTATCTCTATGCAGTCATGACAACATGCCTCAAATTAATTGCCGGGGCAATATAACTTTCCTGGGTGTATGCTTTTAACATTTTACAAAATCACTTCTGATAATTGAGTAATAAGGGCAGCAGATGGGAAGTGAGGGGATGTAACCTTTCCTGCAACACAGCAGTTCCCTTATTTCAAGCAAAGATTGTTCCTGCCAGGTGCACAGAAATGTTTTTCATAGTGCTTTGCTTTCATCTTTTGCAATGCATAAAACTGAGTTGTATTAATTGCTCTGTCAATTACTAATAAAATATCTCTTCTCACTTAAAGACAGGCAGCATTTATATGTCATCAAATTGCATATTGGGTTCCTTCCAAATTGAAAGTTGAAAGTTGAAAAAAATACCATTCTTTATGAGATTTGTATTGGATTGAAAGGCTCTTAGCACTATATCCAGCATAATTCACAGCACAAGTTTACTTCCTGTTATGCCAATTTCCCCCAATATCCCCAGAGTGCCAGATGCACAAGGCCCAGACTGGAAAATCCATCATGCCATTTTGATATGTTGAAAAGGGGGGAGGGGGAATAGAATGACATGTAAAATGTTCACATGATACTAGCTAGAGTAGGAGAATCATAAAGGTCATGTCTCATTTTAGGCTGGACAAGCAACATGAGTAAATTAGGGTCAGAGGAACTTTCTTCTCTGTGTGGAAAGAGGTTGAAAGGAAAATCCCCTTGCTGTCTAAACTGAGTGGCTAAATCTATAATTTGCCTTGTCAAATTGAAGGATGCAATCGTTCTTTCAAAACTAGTTTTGCACCAGTACAGTTATGTACCATGATGTTCCAGAGCGACAGTTCCTTATATGTAACTCTGAAAGCCAATTCAATTTGAATTCTAATACCAGATATTTTTGTCTTCATCAACTTGAAAGTGACCTTTGCATTTTTTTTTACTTTGTAAACTATGCTTTGACAAGAAACATATCCTTAAATGTTAACCTTTTCCATTGTTTATGCTTTCCTTGTTTGTTACTTATTTTCAAGCCTTTTTAATCCTAATTAATTTTTAGAGATGCGGTGATTATTGAATTTGTGGAGTGATGCTAAATATCATGTGTAAACATGATGATATCATACCCTGAGTATTTGGTACTTCTGAGAACTTGTTCTGACCCAAGCTTTGTTCCAAGCAAGCAAAAACCAAACAGAGATAAAAACAAAAAATTTTAAGGCTTCTCTGTGAATTCCGTTCATTCACAGTAAAAATGCTATTAAAACTGTTACATATCAGCATACTCCAAATACTCTGTTCCCATTGGTTCACAAATACTCAAATCTGATTGGTGTTCTCGACTGTGATTGGTCAAAAATAACTAGTTTATGATTGGCCGCTTTGGTGGTGGGAGAATCAAGGAGCCATCATTGGCCGCAAGCCACGAGAAGCCTCTATATAAAAAAAGGGCTGCAGTGGGTCCTGGCTCACATGGAATCCAGCAACTAATAAAAGAGCTGAAGTTACATTGGTCTTGAGTCTCATTCTTCATAAACACAACACTGGCGACAAAGGTGGGATACTGAGACAAGGAGACCAGTTGAGCACGTGGCAACAAGAACCGAGGAGACAAAATGACCGGAACCAGCTCGCCACCCGCACCATGCAATCCAACGACGGAGGACTGGGAATCATAAATTGACAGATTTATGTTCCTTGAGAGCGACTTCCAAGGAATCTCCGACAACAGAAAGAGAGCCGTGTCAGAGAACACACACAAGACCATCACAAACCACCAGGATAGCGAAGCGTTCTCCAAGACCGACGACGAAGAGGAAGAAATCCACAGACTCCAGTCAGAATGAAATAGATGGGAGAGCAAAGGACATAAGTCAGGCTTCCAGTGTGCCAGGTGCGGAGGAGACCATCCCCGTTCTGAGTGCCATTTCCAAGACACCATTTGCCGGTACTGTGAGAGACGGGGACACATAGCAAGGGTTTGCCGAAACCAGAAAACCTACAGCCCCCGACGTAGAGACAACACCCCACCAAGAATAAAAGAAAGACAGACATTGAGCCGTGAGAGTTGAGAAAGCAGAGGCAAATGAAAACGAAAGCTACAGAAAAGAAGAAACACACCAAACTATAACCATCGGCCATTCAAATGCAACCAATGGCCGGAAGGTACATGTGGCACTTCCACGCACTCGAGCCAAAAATGGCCAAGGTGAAAGGTGGACTCCGGCTCAATACCATATTCAATGGTATCACTGAATACCATTAAAAAGACTGAGTACGCAAAACGAATTAGAAAACCAAAACACTGTACTGAAAGACTACACAAGGGAACAGGATCCTGTAGTTGGGACTCGGACACTTCCAAGTCACATTCAAAAAACACCACAACACTTCTGCCTTTAACCCATCTTCAAGACCGGAACCGCCCAAGCCTACTGGGACTCCGACTCGGTTATGAAGCCCCTGGAATCGGAAGTGAATGGAATTCAACAGCGTCACTGGAGACAGACCAGGAGGAGACCCTCATGAGGAGCTTCCAGACGTTTTCGATGGGAGAACTAGGCAGAAGTTTACCGAGTGGTCCCATAATTAATTTAAATCCGACAATGTGTTCCAATGAGGTTAAAAGCCGGAGGGTGAGTTCCTCTTGCATAAAACGAGATCGATTGAGGAATTACATTAAAATTATTAAGAACAAGGGATTTGGGAAAGCCAGAACCACAATCAAATGGGACCCCAATCGTACCCCAATTCAGCCAATAATGGTCGTTTTCTGAGAGATCTGTTTGGTGACTGCGAAGGCCACCCTTAAACCATGCACTACAGAAAGCGCATATCCTGTTCCAAAGTAGCGCGCAAGTCGTGTTACATCATTGGGGAGAGGCAATAGTTTTTATGCAAGGCTCAAGCCTTTGCCCAAGCATAACACACAATTGCAAAGTCAACTCTGAAACAGCAGAGGCACAGGAATCGTGACTCATTAGGGGAGCATTCAAAAATGCAAAGACTGTATTTGGAGTCAGGTGTTGGCCCCAGGGTGTTCCAAGCCTGATGGAGCGGTCCAGTTAACAAGGCATAAAAGGTGGTAGTTCCCACACTTTGGATGATAATCCTCAGGTGTCAGCCGAGCAACCAAAAACCACTAGAGCCATTATAAGAAATATGACTTGCAGATTCAAAAAGCCCGGACTCAAAAGTCAAAAAGAAAACATGTCAGCTACGCCACCTCGAAAGTCGAATTCCGGGGTATCTATCGATAAAGATGGCAATCCACCACAGATGAAACAAATCAAAGCGATCAAAGAACCACCCAGACAAAAAACAAAGCAGATTCTACAAGATTCTTGGGACTTATCAATTTGTATAATGTGTTTTTTGAGTACAGCTCAACGCTAACTCAGTGATGTGTTGCAGCTTGGTGAACGTTTTTCCTTTTCAGTGGGCAGTGTTCTCGCTGTTTGTTATTATTCAGATTGGATGTTATTAAATCTTCTTGATTTCTGGAACACGTCTCTTCTTAGTTGTCCACTAGGTCCAGGTCGGCTGTCTGTGTCCAGTAATCCTATGTCGTGGATCAGATTTATACCCCACATACAGCCCTGCAAAAACCAACCAACCTCCTCCAGCAGACACGCACATTTGAACAGGCGGACCTTAGTCTATGCAAAAAATCTTCACGGGGCTACCCACTGTGAGGTGAGAAGAGAACAAACATAACACAAAGTAAACAGGGACCCAGTTTACAGATTAGAAACGGGATGATGAAGAAGCTGGAGGAGACACACTAGATCAATTAAGATCAGAACATTGGAACGACCACTGACGATACCAAGGCACGAAGAGCAAACAAACCACACACCAGTACCACAATAACCAATTTAAACAAAAACAACAATAATCAAATAAGGAAGGGGGAAACCCTCAAAACACAAATAAGAGGGGAAGGCGGCAGAACAAGAACACACGCAAAATCAAAAAACAAAAACCACCAACCAAGTGTCTCCAATAAACCCAGAAAGAAAACTATTACCTGAAGAAAGGGACTTCCGGCAAAGAGAACAAGAGGCGCAAAAGAATAACCAAGGCAGCCACTCTGGAGGGAACAGACCGAACCGACTCTACCAGCCCAAGAAGTTAGGGCCAGTCAGGAGCAGCATGGCTGACTCCACCTTCCAGAGAGGTTCACAGAGGAAGGATGGGAAAACAGCATCCCACCCGAACCCGCCAAAGACACAGCACGACTAAACTGTGCAGGTCAACGTAGACAAATAAAAGCCCCACCTACTTATGTGACTACATAACGTCGGATCAAACCAAGAGGAGAGGGGTGTTACATATTAGCATACATCCAAATACTCTGTTCCCATTGGTCCACAAATACTCAAATCTGATTGGTGTTCTACTCAACGGTGATTGGTAGAAAATAACTAGTTTATGATTGGCCGCCTCAGCAGCGGGAGAATCAAGGAGCCTTCATTGGCCGCGAGCTGCAAGCAGCCTCAATATAAAAAAAGGGCTGCCATGGCTCCTGGCTCACACGGAATCCAGCAACTAATAAAAGAACTAAAGTTACGCTGGTCTCGAGTCTCATTCTTCGCGAACACAACAAAAACTAATTGTCCCAGATAAGAACAAGCCTTGCCAAAGTTGTGCAAGGCTGCCAAGAACACTAGATTAAATTGTAAGGAAATATTCAAAACCAAAAGTCTCCAAACACAAACTAGGATAGTCCGAACTTCCACAAGACTTGAAGTGCAAGAACTTATTTGCTTCCTGCAAAAAGTCCTACCTTTGAGGGATGGCTTTTTGAGGGATGGCTTAGGGGAGGGGCCATCACCTTGCAGCCTTACTCCCAAGTCATCCATGCTACTCTAGCTGGTCTTTCCTTTGAGCAGCCTTGCGTGCATGCGCACTGGGCATAGGCTCCTCAGGGTCCTCTGCATCATTGCTGCCAGCCTCCATAAGCTCTGAAGGCAGCACTCCACTGTCTGACAATCCTGGCCCCATCCCTGCATCACACGCAGGCCCCTCATCTAAGTCCTCGCTCTCTGAGACCTCAGCCATCCGCACCTGCTGCCGGCGAACCACAACAGTACCATGAAATCCAATTTCAAAGGAGGACATCCCTGTCTAATCAGTCTGCCTAGCTGGGTCCCATCTAATCAGAGCAGAGAGAAACACCTTTTTCCTCCAGGGATTGCATTGGAGGAAAAAGTAGAGCGTAGCCCAGAGACAAAGCAATATCATCAGAGATTACAAAATTCAAATTTATTTTAATTTGAATTTGGGAAATGCCTTTTGATGCAAAATAAGCTTGTGTTAAGCTTTGCAGATGCTCAGTTCACCTTTCCCTCAAATCAGAATTATGATGATATGGGCTGCACAATTAGGCCTGAGATAACATGAATCCTATAGACCACAGGATATCCAAAACTAATTACATATACAATTGTACAATTTGAAACAGCAATACATACAATATCTCCTATTAAATAGCATTAGTAGTGATATCGTTAAAATTTGTTATTTTAACATGACTGAAGGGGAAAAGACAAAATAAAGAGAGGAAATGTTTAATTTAAATGCATATTAAATCTTCATTTTTATCCTGGCCATAGTAACTTCTTTGTCCTGGCTTTTGGAAATCTACACACACACATACACCACACACTCTCACACACAAACATAATCCCAGGCATTTCCAAGATTAAGTACAACCCACAGCTGTAGAAAAAAAAAAGGAAGAAAAATAATAAATGCCCGGTTTGAATTAAAGTGATTCTTTGTAGATTAGATGAATCATGCACTGTCATGAAGGATAAGACTTACTCAGTACTTAGGGCAAAGATGTTTTGTTTTTCCTTAGCAAAATTTTTGAAAACATTTTCCAGCTAACATATTCCAAATTTCTAGAAATGTAGGTTTCGTTTAGCTCTGATTAATATGTACCAGTCACACTTTTATTTTGTAGGGAAGTGGGGGTTACACTTAATGTGAATGCTTTTTAGTAAATAGTTTTAAAATTTACAAATAGAATCCAAGACCCACAAAAAGTCAACTTTGTAGAAATACAGTTTGCATATGCTTATTAAAAGGTTGTCCAGAGTAGGGGAAAAAAGTCCTATATCCCTGTTTTGCCAAACTGTGAATCAGAGGGTAGCCTGACATTGAAATGAGAAGTATGATAATGAATGGCACACCAAGGAAAACTGAAAACATCAATAATAATAGGACCCTTTTTATACATAATAAAACAAAGAGAAACTAAGGGGATTCCAGATGATCAGATGGAAATATCATCATCATCACCATCATCATGTGAGAAAATAACTATGCTTTTCTGCTCTGGCATATCAACATTTATTTTTCTTTTATCTTTGTCAGGTAGAAAACAGAAGCTTCTACTTGCCCTGGACAATATGGAACCTGAGATACTCTGGATGTTCACCTTGATATTCATTTGGTCACTGAACTACTTTCCGAGTTGCTTAGAGACTTTCTTTAAATTCTACATCTATCTTAGTTATTCTTTCTATTCCCATGTCTGTTTCCTTCTTCAACTTCCCTCAAACTCATACATTAAAAAAAAAAATAGTGTTGTGAGAACTGTCTTCCAGCTGCCCAAGTTTTATTCTCTAGGGAAAGAGGCTTTCTTTTCTTTTGGGGGTATTTTTTTTTAAAGCTTCCTGTATTAAGAAGAAGCAGCAGCAGCCTACCTAGACTGGGAGAATTTTCTGTATTCTAGGAAGCTGAGGAAGGTGACCATACATACACAGACATGTTCTCCCCATTCTTAGAACATAATATAATATGTTATAGTATAATATGGAAGTATAGTATAATATGGAAGAGTTGGAAGGGAACTCAGAGCTCTTCTCGTCTAACCCCCTGCTCATGCAGGAGACCCTATATCATTTTAGACAAATGGTTGTCCAGTCTCTTTTTGAAAGCCTTTGGTGATGGAACACCCACAAATTCTGAAGGCAAGCTGTTCCAATGGTTAATTGCTCTCACCATTAGGAAATTTCTCCTTAGTTCTAGGTTGCCTGTCTCCCTGGTTATTTATTTATTTTGGGAAAATTATATTGCTGTCTATTCATTATTAGTTTCCAACCACTGTTTCTTGTCTTGCCTTTTGGTGCTTTGGAAAATAGTTTGTCCACCTCATCTTTGTAGGAGTCCATCAAGTATTGGAACAGTGCTATTATGTCCCTCTTGTCATTCTTTTCTTTAGACTAGACATACCCAATTCATGTAACCATTATTCATATGTTTTAGATGCCATCCCCCTAATCATTTTTGTTGCTATTCTCTGCAATTTTTCCAGAGTCTCAACATCCTTTTAGGTGATGAATGTAGTATTCCAATTGAGGTCTTACAAAGGCTCCCATTCATATATTACATAAGGGAAGAGACTTCAATATATCACTTATAAGAATTTTACTAAATATTTATTTTCCATTGGCTTAATGAGAAAGAAAGAATTATAACAAAGGGAAAAATTGAAGAAGGCCTTTTTAAGAAAAGTACAGGGATTTTTTTGAAGAGTTGCAGATTCTGGTGAGCTTAAAGCCACTACATGCTATTTAAGTGCCATCAGTCTTACCATTGTTTGCAACCAGATCACCATTTATTTCCCTGAGGAATATTTTTAAGCTGGATGGATGATGCTGATGAAGAAAGTGACAACAATGATGATTTCAAACTATAGTCTTTGGATTTTGTTAGCCTATCATGCTCATTCCCAATCACACTGAAAATAATTATGGTTATGTGCAGCAAATACCTTTCCAAGGATCTAACAATATGGAAAGCTCAATGCGGAAAGCACCATGTGCTCCAATATTTCAATCCAGCTTCCAGAAAAGGAAAGAAATTGCTTAAATATAAGGAAGACTGTATGAGCAGGGCAATATCATGGATATTTCAGAAATACATTGCATTGAATTCAGAAGGAAATATACCCAAGCAAGTTAGCTTAGATTTGGCAATTCAAAACACCAACCTTTTGATGAGAATGGAAACAATTCAGTGGATGAATATATTAGTGTAATAAGATTGGGATAGGGACTGGGTCAGGGACTTCTGTCCCCACTGTGAGTTGAGGGAGGTTGCACGATTGGCTCAGCCAATCTCATTGTACACATGTTGTACTCTGGCAATAAAGGTAATAATAATAATAATATATGCATCTTCTCTAGAGGACCTCTACACTGCACGAGTCAAAAAGAGGGCTGTGAAAATATTTACAGACCCCTCACATCCTGGGCATAAACTGTTTCAACTCCTACCCTCAAAACGACACTATAGAGCACTGCACACCAGAACAACTAGACACAATGAGTTTTTCCCCCAAAGCCATCACTCTATTAAACAAATAATTCCTTCAACGCTGTTCAACTATTACAAAATCTGAATTACTATTACTGTTAATCTTCTCATCACTCCTTTTCACCCATCCCATCCCACATGTGACTGTGTGATTATANATTCTATTCAGAATTCTATTCTATTCAGAATTCTATTTTATTCTTTCCCTCTTCCATGTCTCCAGCAGAGTCCAATTCTCCCAAGTTGTAACAGGTCAGTTCATTCTATTCTTTTCCTTTCTCTTCTTACCCATATTGGTGACTCACTATGTATCCTATGTATTAAATTGCAACAGCAGCATGATTGCTGAAGGAATGCATAAGAACTGCCTAAGAATTGTGAACTTCCCATCCATTTGACCTGACAATCAATTATTTCTTCAATCATGAGTTTACTTGTACAAAAAGCAAGGGAAAGTGTGTTGGGTTTGCTGGGTTCTGAATGAACTTTGCTCACATTTGTGTCATTTTAATAGGTTTCTTAACAAGCAACCTTTATATCTTATAGCACTCTGAATGCTTTCTCTTCATTCAACCAACTGCTAACAATTCATTTTGTGATAGAATTGCTACAATTTTCCTTGAATATAGTATATATTTTTTTTGTTAATGATCTGAATAGCAATGTTCTACTTTTAAGCTTTATGCACCCAATAGGGGGGAAAATACCCATAATGGACAAGAAGTTTTCTCTACTGCATGATTTGCTCTTGACAATATGGCATTTGTATCCAAAATAGCTTTCCAGGGATAGAAGTTGTACATCTGAAAAATTTAGGGCATTTTTTTTAAAGTGTGGTACCCCCAAATAGTGAGAACAGTTTTAGATCACGTATCTTCACTGCGACAGTGTACTCCTCTGAAATGATTAGAAATATGTAAGCAAAATTACAATGTCTCTGAAATAATAAAGATACAGCTTCTGTAGCAATCCTAGGATCATGAAAATATAGAATAAATATTCTTGTTGAAAACTAAAAAATAAGAAAAGCCTTCACAATTTTACATATTAGTTTCACTTCAGTGCTTTTAGATAACTTCAGTGGAGCTTTAATCCACATTTGTCTAACTTCTGTGTCTGAAAAGAATGTGTTTAAAAATAAATACACTGTTAGTGTTACTGAACCTTTCTCTCATTCACTCACTCAATTTTCCTTTAGCAAAACTACACAATAGGGATATAAAAACTCAATTTCTGCTGAAAGTGAATTTGAACATTCTGTCCCCATGAGAAGAAATGCATTAAGGGGAGAAAAAAGTTTAGCTACTAATACTTGGACCAAATATATAGCTGTAAAACAGCTATGTTTTTAAAATGCATATTTTGGAAGAAAAAGGTTTTTAAACCATTCATGAAAACATATATCTGAGTATAATAAAAATAATTTATCTTGTTTCTATTACTGTTGTTTTTCCTTAAAAGAGGTTCTTGGACATCTTATGTTGCTAGCAATATAAATATGATAAAAATGCACTCAAAAATTTCATATGGTACAAGACTTGCCAAAATACATGTTACGATTTTCTACAATATGTAGGAAAGATCTGTAGACTATAATTGTGTTCCACAAACAAGGATTTTAAAATAGGAACAGTAAGAATTTGGTGTTTCATGAACACATCCATTCATTTCCTTATCATTTTAGCACTTCTCTGTTTTTTTAGTTATTTGTGTAAGAAATACCAATATCCACTTTTGTATCATAATTAAGAAAGCACAATAGCAACATTTTTCACAGAAATATTCCTACACAAACACTTATGACCTCCAAATAGTAAAGCATGAGGATACTAATCCAAGAATCAATTACTTTCAGGCCAGGAAAGAACAGTTATATAAATATTGAATACATCTCCCAGTCCCAAGGCCAAAAAGAGGCCAGCAAAATTTCCATTGACTTAAAAAAAAAAACACTCTCAAATTTAAATCCTGGATCAGACAGATACATATGAACACATATGTGCTATGATTTTTGTGCATTATAGTTCCAGATCTTTTGCAAAGATATAGCTTCATTCTTGTCTGTAATAAAGGACAAGAACTGAGTTCCTGAGTATAGGGTTAAGTGTCTGGAAAGCTAAGATTTATTGCTATGCCTGCTGTGATATCAAATGCATTCATTTACTATACCTGAGTGCCAAGCAATTTAGTATTAGCATAGAGGTCACCCAAAATCCTACTTGCTGCATAAATATAAAGGTAAAGGTGCCCTTAAATCAAGCTTGACTCCTAGTAACTTCCTTTAAAATAACTTTGTCATTTTCTTGGCAGCAGAATGGAAGCAGTTTGTATTGCTATTCAATCTATGGGCCTAGGATTTCCTGTTACTCTCCCATACAAATATTAACCAGGCATGACCATGTTTATCTTCCAAGCAAAGGCCAGATGTAGCATCTCTGTTTACTAACTAAAGCTAAAAGGCAATGTAGTCAGTTGAAATATCTTGGAATTGATGAAGTTAGTCTTCGTTTCACAGAATAAAAGACAGTCTCTTGCCTTTAATCTAAGTGCTTGCAGATAAGATACTTGACAAACTACAGGAATGAGAAAAAGACAAAAAAAGGCTTGTGGGATGGAACAGGGAAGGAAAGGAGGGACTTCTTTAGTATTAACAAGTTCCCTTCAAGCAGTAAAAAGGAAAGAGTTATTTTCCAGATAAAAAAGAAGCAAGGTCATAAAGAGCTTCTCGTTATCCTGATTTGATATGCTGGATCTGAACTATCACTGGTTTGTGGAGTGGGTTGTTCTTTTTCTAGTAGAGTAATTTGCTCACATCCAGAAAATAAAATAAAATAATACAGCATATGTGGCCAAGGAGGAGTGTACGTTGTTTTTATTTTCCTCTAAACACACAGATTATTAAGACTTAGAAATGGTTCGCACCCCTGGGAATTGGGATGACTGGGATAAACCGCATTGCTGCAGCCAACTGGGAGGAGAGTTTGCTACAAGAATTCCAAGTTGTTTTTGGCGGGACCCTAGGCAAGTACAAGGGGACCCCAATTTTGTTTAGCCTAGACCCAAAAATAGCCCCCATCCGGTTAAAAGAAAAAGCCAGACGCGTCCCCATTTGCCTTAAAATCAAAATTTGATGAACAATTCAACAAATTAATAGGCACAAGGGATGTGAGAATGCCAATCGACGCATGCCAGGTGGGAAACACCCATGTGGACTCCTGTAAAACCAGATGGGTCAGTGCAAATTGCAGAGACTATAAGGCAACCCTAAACCATGCGCTTCAAAAAGCGCATACCCCAGTACTGGTAGTGCAACACCTATTGCACCTCCTAGGGGAAGGAAAATTTTGCGAAGCTTGATCTCGCACAGGCAATACCAACAACTACCCGTTGACCCCACTACTCTCAGAGGCACAGATATTGTGACACATAGAGGGGAATTCAAGTTGTAACATCTCCAGTTTGGCGTTAGCGTTGCCCAGGCGTGTTCCAAAGCCTCATGGAGCATCTGTTAAATGCGAATCAAGGGAGTCCGTCTCTTATTTTGATGAATGTTTCTGGTCTCAGTAAAAAACACCAACCAACTAGAGAGGATTAAGGGAAGTTTTTAAGAAGATTTTAGAGATGCAGGCCTTAAGGTAAAGTGAGAGAAATTTAATCTAGCCCCAACCAGGTCGAGTTTCTGGGCTACTTAATAGATGAACAAGGAATACACCCCACTGAAAGATAAAGGCAATCAAAGACACACCTAGACCTCGGAACAAAACTGACCATCAAGCATTCCTAAGTCTCATAAATTCTTACAAGTGTGTTCCAGCCCCATAAGGCAACCATAGCAGAACCCTACATCAGTTGTTAGACAAAAAAACTACCTGGAAATGGGGCCACCAGGAACAAACAAGCAGCATTTCAGGGTATCAAAGACCTATTAACGTCTAACACCATTTTAATCAGTATACGCAATACCCTGCCCTCGACGGTCACCTGTGATGCATGCCTTTTTGGAATTGGCACCATCCTGAGCCACAAGCTACCCAGATGGCAGAGAGGCACTAGTCACTTTCTATTCAAAGACGCCTTTCCAGTTCAGAACGCAATTCAACGCCAACTTGACCAAAAGCCCTCACAATCATACACAGAGTCAAAAGATTCCTTTGAGTATCTTTTATGGTAGAACTTTTTTTGATCATCACTGATCACAAGCTCCTGTTAGGAATCCTAGCAGGCAACAAGCCAACCCGAACATTCTGTCACCTAGAATGACAAGGTGGTCTGAATTCCTCGCTGCCTACCCTACACACTGATTCACCACCCAGAAAAGACCATAAATCCGTGCCGACGCCCTGAGCCCTTTCGTTGCCCATCACAGAAGGGGACCCAGTCCCACCATCTCCATACTTCAACTCGAGACCTGCCACGAACCTTCCGTTAACTGTAGCGGACGTCGCGGAAGAGGCCATACAAGAAAGACCGCTATAAAACAGCTCGCATCCATAAATGTTGGGTTAGGTAAGGGCCTGGCCGAAGAAAGCCAAAACTGAGACTTTTAAGCCATTTGCACCGACAGGACTGACACTGTCGATCGAGAAAGGGTTGCATTTTATGGTGTGACAGGGGTGAGTGACCAAACAGACTCCAGGAAGATGTTCTGTGCATGTTGCACCTGACCCGGGGCACCCTGGGCCATAATAAAATGAACAGCCCTGGCCTGGGAGTTACGTCTGGTGTCTTAGCCTGGACAAAAGAACTTGTAACGTTATGCACACATGCCATCCACTGTCAAAATCCCGAGCCCCCCCCCACAGGCAAGCCAGTTTAAGGTAATGGTGAATACTCCCCGGGGTCCATGGCCTAGACTACAATATTGATTTGGCTGGGCGCGACAAAGGCAACACCTTTTTTATAGTTATGATGCTTACTCGAACTGGTTAGAAGTCATCCTCATGGCTTCCACAACCACCGAGGCAGTATGAAACAACTGGGACAATACTTTTTGCCACGCATGGATTGCCTGATATACTGGTGTCGACATGGGCCCAGTTTACTGTGTTAGCATTCTAGGCAGTATTTAGCTTTCCCAAGGCATATCCGACATGCTATAAACGGCGCCGGCCCTCCGGCTGCAAGCTGGCAGGGCTGAACACAATGGCTTCGGTCTACTAAGGAGGGCCTGGATAGAAATGGACAAGCGGGGACATGCCAAGAAACTTAAACCGATACTAACCCTACAGAATATGACCCCTAGGCAGCCACAACCACCAAACAAAAGCCAGCAGAACTCTTAATGGGCAGGAATTGCATTCGGCTACCTCGACAGACTGCACAGCACTTACATCTGGGATAAACGCCCCTGACTCCTCCAGCAAATACCATGCATTTGAAATAGGTGGACCTGGTCTATGTGAAAAAGCCTCACCAGGGACGCCATTATGGCTTCCAGCCACGATGCACGCCGCAGATCACAGGCTTTCGCGGTCTTACTGACTACTCTAGACGAACAGAAGAGTTGTTGCAGGAGCACTTGACCAGACTTCGTTCTTGCGCACCCTCCGAACTGCAAAAACACCCCAGCGGCAAAAATAAATACCGACCGAAAACCACCGAGGATTGGGGGGGAAAATACCAAATAATAAAAAGGTAGAGACGAACCTGCCATAACAGACAAAAACAGCTAACAAAACTATCAAACAAAATCAAAAGAGCACTCAGCTGTTAGAGTGAAACCCAAAATGAGAAAGTCCGGGAGCAGGAGAACGGAATGCAGGCATTCCTGGAAGGAGACAGCCAGGGCAACTCAACACACCCGACAATCCAGGAGGGACGCGGCGGGAGGCATCTCAACGGACCCGAGAGACTCAGGCAGGAGCGGCAGAGGCTGACTCAGCGCTTCAGGAGTTCCATGGAGAAGGAATAAAAACAGAGAAATAGCGATCACGTCCTAACCGCTTCGAAAACCAGCTGAGACTGAGCTGCGGCAGGTCAACCAGGACTCGAAAAAGGCCCATCTTCCTGCGTGACTAAGTGAGCACACGTTGGAGACTGAACAAGGGGAGAGCGGTGTTATGTTATGGAACTGCTTGGTCAAGTTCCCTATTCTGATTGGCTGAAAAGGCCGTTCTCGGATTGGCCATTAGAGAACCAATCCAATTGGCCTGCTGGATGGCGGGAACACTTAAAGTGGTGTCATTGGCCACAAGCCATGAGCAAGCCGCTATATAAAGGGCTGCCACGGCTGGGCTCTCGTTCTGTTACCATTGCTTTACTGGATTAAATAAAGAGTTTGTTGTTGGAACCCGGTCTCGTGAAACTTATTTCTGGATGGAACAACATCCCTTTCTCATTGTTCAGACACAGAGCCTTTTCATTCTGGGCACAATATTTTACACTTTTAATTTGATTTGTCAGGCTGCAAACAGGGAGAGAGCAGTTGTCTTCAGACTTTAGATCTCTGATACTTGCCATAGAGATGACAAATAAGAGAAATTCCATTGCTGCTATTTTGAACCAACCACAAAGTCAGGCTCTTCTTTTTACCTGTTGGATTCCATTACAATGAAACTTATCTGCCACCAAAGGACTAATCAAGTGCTCTGCAGGAGTTTAGAAAATGTGTTTCTTTTATTTGTGCGACATAAACAACCAAACCACATGAACAGAAAATGGGAAACAAACAGCATCTGCTTCTTCCCAACACCACAATTAGTTGCATTCAAGATTTTGGGATTTCTCTTTCTGTCTCTGCACATATACATATAATTTTTATCAGCAATATTTTATTGCCAATGCTTGTATATATGCATGTACATATATAATTGAAAGACTCATTTCAGGAGGTATAGGTAATCTTCAACTTAGTACATTTAGTGACATTTGAAGTTACAATGATGCTGGAAAAAAGTGACTTATTACTTACATTTTTCACACTTATGACCACTGCAGCATCCCCATGCTGCATGTAATCAAAATTCAGATACTTAGCAACTGACTCATATTTATGAGGTTTCAATGTCCCAGAGTCATGTGATCATCTTTTGTAACCTTCTGATAAGCAAAGACTTTCGATGTCACTGATGTTTTTAGGCTCTATCTTCCTTTTCTCCCTATTTTCTCAAATAGATATTCCAGAAGTAGCAATATTTTTGTCTGATGATAGAAATCCCCCTATATAAGGAACAGAGTGTGCTTCTGTACAGTGTTATGCTTTATTCATTTGTTTTCTCTCAAGTTGTCTCTCAAGCTTTTTTCTATTTTAATAAAACTACTTTTAAGTTTTATGCAAAAGAAGGGATCAGCTGAATAAATTTCCCTCCGCTTCTTTCTAATTCTCTTAGCCTTTCTCGTCCTCTATACTTCATTTTCCAATGTCTTTCTTTTTTTAACTTGGCTTGTCCTAGATTTGTATACAAGCATCACAAGTCAGTGAAACCCAGGTCTGGTTGTAAGGCAGTTTTTTCTCCCCCTCCTCTCTCCATCCTTGATCAGAGAAAAAAGTCCTTTCTCCTTTCCTGCCCCCACAGCATAAAACCTTCCATTCCTTTAATTTTCTATATGTGTATTTCTATGTATATAATTGTTATAACTATAATTTTCTTTGTTTCTTTGCTATGGAAAAGGATCTAATGTCACCGTCTTTCTATTTCCCTTTTCTCCTCTCCTCCCCTCTCCCCTCCTCTCCTCTTCACTCCTTATTTGGCCAATAGCCAAACAATGTGTTACCGATTAAAATGAATCACTTCTCAAAATCCCTTGCTTTAGCTTTCTCTTATTTAATTGCATGCATTTAATTCCCATAAGCCATTATTTGCTTCAAGTCTCTGATACTAAGTGTGTCATGATACAAACTACTAATTGTAACTAATAAAAATCATGTGATTATTTGATTGCCTTGAATGCCATTAACTTCAAACCCTTTTAAAGATTTTAATGTAAATTATATTGTTTGGATATTAATGATAGCTTTGTTCTTGGATTTCTGCAATGCATATTTACCTATAGTTCTCCACTTACAACCATAATTGGGACTGATTTAGGTCGGACATTATTATAAGCATAAATTGAGGCACCTGCATGACCAGACCGGATTTCATGACATAACCCCTACATGGCCACATGGGAGTCTGACAACAGCCAACAGAATACATGTTCTTGCACATGAAGAGGAAGTTCAAGTGCAAAGCCCAAGAGAAGGTATAAAAAGCCCAAACTTCCAACTCCATGTGGTCAGTTGCCCAGAACCACCCAAGTGCTTCTGCTTCATCAATAAATCGACCCTCTTTCCAATCAGCCTCCAGCCTCCATTTTGCCTCCAGTGCCTTTTTCCTGGATTGGAACTGAACCAGATGGATATTTCTTCCAACAAGACCATCATTCATACCAGAAATTCTACACTTTAAACTGATTCAGCTAGCTGTGCCTGTTTATACTTGTAGGTGGATTATAAACTTTTTGACAGATAGAAAGCAACAGGTGCAGAGAGAGGAAATCACATTGAGTACCCAGACAATTAACACAGGTGCCCCTCACAGCTGTGTGCTCTCTCCATTGCTCTTCTCTCTAGATGCTAATGACTGCATTTCTACAAATCCCTCAGTTAAAGTACTGAAATTTGCAGATGATGCAACCGTCATGGAATGATGGTATTGATTGATTAGATAGATAGACAGACAGACAGACAGACAGACAGACAGACAGACAGACAGATAGATAGATAGATAGATAGAGTGTGTGTATATAAATATGTAAATATATGTATGGTATTCAGCTTTGTTCAAGTATGTATCGATATGTATTAGATCATTGTAGTTGTCTGTGATTCGAGTAGGAAGTACTGGGCTTGATCCATTATTTACAAATACTGAAACAAAGAATGTGTTAAAGAGGTTTGCTTTGATGTTGTCGTCATTGTAGTCTTTGCCATTAGGTCCTTTCAGAGGTCTTTTAGTTTGTTGTTTACAAAATTGTAGAAAGCACGGGTGAAATTTGGTTTGCTTTTTTTTTTTTGCCAAAGGGATCTCTTNTTATTGTTCTGGGTAATCTGTTTTTCCTGTTTTTGGGAGTTGTTATTGGTACATATAGTTTGATGACTCTTTTGACTTCAAGTAAAAATAAGTTGTAATGGTCTTCAACAGTATTGCATCCAGTGAATAGAAATTGCCAATCAAGGGAGAGAGATTGTTGATTATAAGATCATAGTTGCCTTTTTTGAAGTTATAATTGGGGATTTTGTTGTTGTGATGATTTTTGTGTGGACGTATGTTGAGACAAAAGTCAATCATGTTGTGGTCACTGTTGGAAGTGTTCTTTAATTTGTATTCCATAAAATGAATTCAAACTATTTCAGAAGATGAGGTCGAGGGAGTTGTTAAGCTTAATATTGTTGGTTACTAGTTTTTCCAGTCCCAGATTAGTCACAGCATCGAGGAAGGCTGCATGTATGGGTTCAGTTGTACATTCATTCAGAGTCCAGTTAACATGAGGTAGATTGAAGTCACCAAGAAAGATAAAAGCATGTGGGCAGGATGCTGCCATGTTAGTGGTGTATTTAGCTTGTTTACATGTTTAGTGTCATAATCAGGGGGTCTGTTACATAGTAAGAACTAAAACTAAGTTAGTAAAATGTAAGTAATTACATAAATGTATGTAAGTAAAATGTAAGTAAGTAAAAGTAAGAAGTGAAATTGAAACTGTAAAATTGCACAAGTTTGAAAAAATGATGAAAAATGTTATAATATATTGTAAGAATGCTGGAAAACTGTAAGGCTGCAGGTGTAAGAATGTAATTAAAGAAATATTAAAGCAATTTGCTTTTGGAATGACTTGTTTAATGTCTGTTTGAAGATTGTCTAAGCATGAAAGAATTGTGTTTTGCTTTTGTTTTCTCTACAAGGGCGAAAGGAACTTGCTAAACTTCTGATTCAAGGAGACATGAGGTATCATTGAGAAAAATTGAGGAAGGTGGTGTGGCTTCAGATTAGCCAGGTGTGTGCCAGCAATTTTTTTTTGTTTCCAGTCACTGAGAAGGAACCACAATGGCTCAGTTGTTAAGATGCTGGGCTTGAAAAGCTGACAGCCCAGATTTGAGACACAAGCACTGTGCGACTGGGTAAGCTCCTGTTACTCACTCCAGCTCCTGTTAACCAAGCAGTTCAAAAGCATACACATGCAAATAGATAAATAAGAACCACTATTACTTTCAATGGGAAAGTAACAGCCCTACATGTTTTGCCAGATGCTCTATGCTGTGGCATGATGTCATGCTGGCCACAAAACTATGGAAACATCATTAGACAGCACTGGCTGAATGGCCTTGAAAGAGAGATGAGCACCCCCCCCCCGGGGATGAGATTCTCCCAGTTTGGACCAGTTTGGGCGAATCCCTAGCTCCAACTATCATGTGGGCCTTCCCACTTACTGCTGTGCTGTACTTACCTCTATCCTCTCAGCTGATTCATGAGGCAGACTGGATTGTCACTCCTTAGTTGGGTTACTCCCCAGTAGTAACATAGCAGGTAAGTTTTTTCGGAAAACTGTTCACTCACGCACAGTGAAGCACGCCATCACTGAACCAGTTGTTACACCAGCAGCATCCTACCATTGCTCCCCCAAAAAGTATTTGGCTATGACTAGCTGAGTAAAATGTGCCTCCCTTGTCCTTAGTCACCAAGAAATATCCAAGTATTTTTGTTTACCAGGAACATAAACTGAACAATTTCAAAGAAAATGTTCATCAATTCATTTACTTGCTTGTTTATTTTCATTCATTATTTGCCATTTGTGTATAAAAATCAGATCCATTCACAAAAGGCTTACTAAGGATGAAAAAGTGGATGAATATATTTTAAGACATGAAAATATAAGGGGAAATGTGTTGGGTAGCTAGAAATGAAGAACGCCAGGAATGATAATAGTAGAAAAGAGAGCTTTGATGACTTTGTTACGTGGAAAGGAGGGTTGGATATGTCAGGAGAAAAGTAAACATTGAATAGAATGGGAAGTAATTCACATTTAGAAAGTAAAAAAGATCACCAAGGAACATCCATTAAGCAAGAATGAATAGGTTGAGAAGAAGGGAAGACTAAAGAAATCATTATTGGATGGAGTTAATATAATGCTAAAAAAGGACAGAGATGAGCATTTTCCTGAATCACCAGGAGATTTGGCTTTTATTACAAAAAGATCTTTATTTTTCAAATATATGCAAAATACTTGGGATGCTCCCATAAAATCAACATTGGTTTTCCTATCACTTTTATCTCTCTATGTCCTTTTTTCAATCTTATTTTAATTTAATTCCTTTTACTTCGAAAACAGACTTTACTTTGGGACTTTCTCTGGTTCAAACAGCATCTTTTCTTGGCTAGGACATGAAGTTCTTCACTTCATCCCTCCTGATATTGTTTCCCCCACAATATTTATCTCTTAACAATTTTTTTGACTCTTTTATTGCTTTACAACCCAGTTCTTAAACTTTATTACTTTCACTACTCTCTTTCTCTCTTTGTCTTTCTCCTCCTCTTAACCTCATTCCCTAGAGTCACTTGATTTGTTCTTTCCTGCATCTGGTTCTGCAATTGCTCATAATAGAATAGAAGTCACTCAATGTCTTCTGCTGCTGCGAGACCATTTCTTTCACTCAACCTTCACCCTTTTATGGGAATTCTCTGAGTGAATGTAACAATCTTTTTTGTTGTACTCTTCTCTTTTTCCTGGCCCTTAAAAGATTCCACATAGCTGTTTTCCTTTTCCTTTATTCTTTGCCCCAGCAATTATCACAATGGACATTGCATAATTAAGAGCTGGAGCAAATAACAAGTTCCTCATTCCTCCAATCTTCTTTTCTTCCAGGTCAACTTTGCATGAATTTCTGGGAGTTTTAGTCTGTTGGATTGCTAATTGCAACTTTTCCACCCCTGCCTTTCCCATAAACATACAGAGAGACTCTTTCTCTATAGCTCACCACTTCATTATCTTTCTCCTCAAGGCTCAAAAAGCCTTGAGGTCCTAAAATTTATGAGCATTGTCACTTCTAATTTCCATCTCCTTCTCTTCTTGTCTTTGTTTCTTTTTTGTTTGCAACAGTCTCCAATCTTTTACTATTCAGCAGCTCCTCCTGTCACCAGTAGCTTTCCTTCGGCTAGCTGTTAACAGTTTCTATTTGAAACATCTCACCTTCACCTTTCTATTTCCAGAAAGCTCTCTATTGCCACAGGACATGCAATCCTGTGTCTCAGAGGCAGGGAGAGGTGCAATATTGGCCATGTTTCCATTATTTTAATCTCATGTCTTTAACCTCTGTCCCTATTTCCTACTCCTTTCCTATAATCTTCATAATGATACTTCGCTGGAGATGAATATGTGAAGCCATTGGCATAAAGGAAAAAAAAATGTGCTGTAGCCAACCACTCCCATTCCCCCAAAAAGTGAACAATTGTTTGTGTGCATGTGTGTTGTGTAGGGCTTCTGGACACCTCTTCCATAGCAGAAAGGAAGCCTTGGCACACAGAAAGGATATTCCAAAGAAATTTAGTTGCAGGAAATGGTAAATTCTCAACTGAGGGCCAAGCCAAATTTTAGGTGAAGAAGTGCCACATAAAACAAGAGACTCAGCACCTTCCCTCTTAATAGCTTCCTAGCACCAGGGACAAAGGTATTTTCACTGACCAGCAAAACCCATTTCAGAACTGGAAGTCTTCTAAGCACAGTTTAAAATGTCATGGGATTGATGTCTTCATGCCACAAAGGATTAGAAATAAATTCTCAAACATTCAAAAAGTTTAGGCTGTTCAATTAGAGTGCCATTAATTCTGTCTAATGATGGAAATTTGTGCGATATTAGTTACTAATGCAGCTTTTGGTTAATGAGAATTTGGCATTTCAAATACTGATTAAAACTAGTCTTTTTCTGGTACAGTCTAGCCTTGTTAGTAGATTGATCTCATTAAAAAAAAAAGTCTGATAAATAATCAAGCTCTTTGTGATCTCTCACTCCAACCCCTGGTAATTCTTTGGGGAAAGTCTTTATAGAGGTCTTTATAAAGCCTTTTTACTTTAGACCTGCAGAAAGACAAACTTAAGTCCTTAAAAATTACAACTGAAGTTAAAAAATTACAACTCTGGTGGAGACTGACTCTGAGGGAGAGGAGGAACAGCCGACAGAGAGTAGAAGTGTGGCTCTGGAGGTTGTGGAGGAGGCTGGGGAAGGGCAAAGGCCAGCTGGGCAGTCAGAGTAGGACCCAGGCTCATCCCCTTTCCATCCTAGGGCACACAGGGAGGAGAGGATAGGGGAGAGATGTGGTCTCCTTGGGAGGAGAGGGCCTTGATCCTCTTCATGGGCTGCAGCTGTGACAACTGAATAAGAGAACAGACATGCCTATGGGCGAGTGCTGGAAACAAAGCATGGAAATATCTCTAGTTTATTTCTTCTGAGTTTAGCGTCCTTCCCAGTGTGTGTTCTGATATCTGTGGATGTCTTCAAGCCCTTATCTTGCCTGGTTTGTGGGGTTTTTTTTTTTAGTCTTTATAATTTAAATGGCATTTCCTCCTTCTTGTAACTGTTTGTGTGGGAGTTTTTTGTCTCCAGTCAAGGATATTTGGAGCTCAGAAGCAAACTGAAGGAATAAAAGGGTCTTCACCTGTTTTTTGTGACTATGTTTATTTTGTATCCACCCTGGGTCATCACAGGAAGCTAAGAAAATATGTACAGACTCTTCACATCCTGGACATTAACTCTTTCAATTTCTCTCCTCAGGATGCCACTATAGGTCATTTCATGCTAAAACAACTAGACATAAAGACAAATTTTTTCCCTCGTGCCAGCACTCTGCTGAAACACCTAATTCCCACAGTACTGTCTTATGTCTAAGGATATTTGCCTATGTAGTAGGGCTGCATTATTATTATTATTCTCATCTTTTCTACCTTCTCCAATTGGTATCTTGTGATTATATTACCTTGTTGTTTATATGTACATTAAGACCTTATGCACCAGAGACAAATTTCTTGTGTATCACATGTGATCAATATTCTGTTCTGTTCTGTTCTGTTCTGTTCTGTACTGTTCTGTTCTGTTCTGTTCTGTTCTGTTATTCTTCTTTAGTTTCACCAAAAGCTGACTTTGAGTTTGTGAGAGACTTACGGTATCACCATTACAGAGTAAAATAGAAATGGAGTCATTGTCCCTGGAAAATGAAACTCCCTTTAGATAGGGTTTTAATGATAGAATCAATATCAATATTGATTAAATAGATGAATAGCCAAGGTTCAGGTCTTCCAGAATTTACTTAAATTACATTTTATGGTTGTGAGGTTGCTTAATATTTTTGTTTGATTCATATTCCACCTTTCCACTCTCTCAACTCTGTAGATTGAGCTGAAAGGTTGTAGCTGATTCAAAATCACTCAGTGAGTTTCATTGAGTCAAAGTTGACTCAAAATCAAGTCTCCAATTATCATCCCAACATATTACTCATTCCTCAGCACTCCCTGTTATTTAAATTTCAGACTGCTTGACTCAAAATAGATCCCAGATGTACATTTTCACAGCAAAACATCTAGAAATGCATGCTATGATACCCACTGTGCTTATTAATATACATTGTTTTTGTTTAAAATATCTTCAGACACAAATGTTTATGTGACTTATTTTTAGATTGCAAAGTAACATGTAAACAGAATGGATTTATGAATATATATGTGTGTGTATATAAATAATAGATAAATTAATATGAAATAGAATTAGAAAGATGAAAATAAAGCTTATCCTCAAAGCACCTGAATATTTTTCTTAATTTGGTTCCAAAGAGTGCAGTGGACCAACAATCTACATGTTTATGTGACTTCTTGGTTGATTAATTTAAGGGGAAATATGTGTTTCATCCATTGATACAAAGAAGTTTGTCTCAGAGAAATGCTGATACTGCTGGCCTGACAAGACTCTGATCAACTTACAGGCATTGTCATGAGTTAGTTGTCAAGTTGTCATCCAGTCAGCTAAACTACAAGGACCAATTCAATTTGGCTAGTCCAGAATCTTGGTAAGAAAATAGTGCCAATGTATTTCCACCTCTAATAAAGATCAGTTGGTAAGAGGATCATCCTTATATCCTATTTTTGTTTTAATCATGACTACTTAGCTCTTAGATCATGGGATTGTTAAAGAAACAGATCTATTAGAGAACATCCAGCCTGCCAAAAATTGCATTCATTACTAGGGATAAACTTATATCTTCCATTCAACTAGGTCCATTCAACTCCTACATACTTTGTTCTGAATCTTCACTTCAGGAGTTATTTAAAATAGCTTTTCCACCCAAGGCTGGTCCAGTTCCTAGTCTCCACTGAGTTTATTGTTGAAGAAACATTGCCTTTTTTTTTTAACCAAGCCCAAACATATCGCCAACATTAAATGTATTTTACATATTGTGCTCTTGGTTTTGGATTTTTCCTCATTTTATAGCATTTATCAAAAGCCAGTATATTCTGGACCAAAAGTTAAGATTGTAAGTAGCTTCAGTAATGCTACCTCCAGATTATGTAGCATAGTCTAGACCAGGGGTGTCAAACGTCAGGCCCATGGGCTGGATCTGGCCTACAGAGTGCTTAGAACTGGCCTGTGGGCTGCCTTGGAAGCAGCAACAGTGCCTCTGCCAGTGCACATGGAGCTTGGGAGGGTTGTGCATTGCCTCCTGAGCTTTTTTTTTTACTGGCAGAACACTTTGGCCACCACAGGCATCCCCAACATGAGTGGTGTTGAACTGGGCATGCCCACCCTAGCCACACCCATTTCCCCCTCCAAGATCAAACACAACCCTGAAATTGAGTTTGATACCCCTGGTCTAGACCAGTATTTTTATAGTCCTGCTTTCTTGCTGTATCCAATCATTCTTTGCATAATTCTTTACACATACACACTACACTTTCAAACTGTACTTTGCCTCGGGTACTGAAATAAAACAATTTCTGATTCAATAGGTTTGCTGGTCTCCAGTTCTAAACTAACTCTTGGGAAATTTTCAGACAGCAGCTTAGATATTGTTGGCAAGCAAGTAATTGGTCTATAGTTGCTTGCAACTACATCCTTCTCTTTCTCTTTTATTAAAAAAGTTCTACCAGGTTATCTGTTCTTCAACTTTTCCCATTTGTAACATTTCAATAAATTAATTGAAAGATTAAATCATCTTTCAAAGGCAGTTCTCAGTTTCTTAAGACTAAGACCCTGTATTTCATCTTTTCCTGGTGCATTCTAGTTCTTAACATTTTTTTTTGCTTGCTTGCTTTTTCATTTCTGAATGTTAAGACATACCATCCATTTTAACTGAGCCAAAGTTCTTCTCAAATCTTTTATTAATCTTGTATCTTTATTCTGGTCTTTTGGGTTATCCCAGTTATTAATCCAAAATACTAATGTTTCATCTTTATCAGAATAACCATCTACATTTGTTCCAATCCCAACCAATTCTTTATTAAACAAATGCTGAATTCCTTAAATTTGATTTATTCTCCCTTTCTATTCTGCCTTTCTTTGAAATAGCCATTACTCATTCTTCCAATTCTTTAGAGACTTCTTTAATTGTCTTAGTGCCAAGATGATATCTTTTCTGTAAACTTTTCTTGATCTTATTATTTTTCCATTTTCTTCCCTTCAAATTCTTCAGATTGCTGATATCGGTTCATAATTTATTGTTCTTTCTTTCCAATTGAATTTTCCATTTTGGTGATTGATTTTGTTGCTTTTGCTTTATACCACTGTATCCCAACTGGGTTGTTATAATCGCTCCTATGCTATACATTTGCTGATTGGTTTTAGCCCGTATGTTTGTCTCAGTATTTTCTATTGCAAAATTTGTATCTTTCAGAAGTCTACTCAACTTTTTTTCAGTAGTGGAGGCATTTTTCTTTAACTTTTTCATCTGCTTTTTCCCCCCTTTTAGTTCCATGATTTGCCAAAGAATGGGCATGCAACATTTTTCTTCCTCAATGTTTTTATGTCTTTCATAATTGACATTATCTGTCTTTAAATGCTTTGGAAGTCCCTGAAAACCTACTTATGTCATCATGGGGGTATCAAACAACTTTTAGATGTCTCTATTATTGAGGTTATATAAGTTTTAATTAATCTTTATTTTTAATCTTGATTTTTATATTTTTAAAAGTCTGCTTTTATATATTCATTCTTTTAAATGATTATTGAGTGCCATCCATGGTCACTTTTGTGAGGCAGCAGGTGGTTAAATAAACCTGATTAATAACTAAAATAATAAATAAATAAAATTTGAAGATGATCTTCAATAATTTCATTTGTTTGATAAAAAAAATATTTTTCCTAATTCTTTTAATTCAGATTCTTTCAAAGCTTTTGTTCTAAGCATAATCTTCATCAACAACAAAAGAATATAGAATAATAGAGTTGAAAGGGAACTTGAAGGTCTTCTAATTCAGCCTCTCTTCAAGTCTCTGTATCATTTCAGACAAATAGTTATCCAGTCTCCACTGAAAGCCTCCAGTGATGGAGCACCCACAAATTCTGAAGGCAAACTATACAATTGGTTGATTGTTCTCAGCATTAGGAAATTTCTTCTTAGATCTAGGCTGCTTCTTTCCTTGGTCCATCCATTGTTTCATGTGTTGCCTTTTGGTGCTTTGGAAAATAGTTTGACTCACTCATCTTAGTAGGAGGCTCAAATATAGGAGGCCCTCAACTATTTGAACAATACCACGGTTGGGATCCAACAGGGTTAACTACCAGTTCGGTGATTTACGATGTGCTTCCCTGCAAGCTGCATGCGCATATAAATCTGAGCAGTGCTGCATGCAGGGAAGCAGTATTTGAAAAAGCACCTTTTTTCCTGCTTTTTCAACTGCAGCTGTGCCTTGCACGGCAGCTGAGGTAGAAAAAGCAGGAAATGAAGGTCAGGTAAGAGTCCGGGTGGGCAGGTGGGCCAAAACGGCAGCAGACATAGAACCGGTTCTATGTCTGCTGCTCTCCAGAACTACCAGTTCAACAGAGCTGGACAGAACTGGTAGAATCCCATCCCTGAACGCTACTACCATGTCTCCCTTAATTCTTCTTTTCATTGAACTTGATATATCCAATCCTGTAATCATTCTTTGTATGTTTTAATCTCCATCCCCCTAATCATTCTTGTTGCTCTTTTCTGCACTCATTCCAGAGTCTCAATGTCTGGAATAACTGCATGCAGTATTCCAAGTGTGATTTTGCTAAGGCTTTGTATATGTTAAGTTTTAAAAATCTCTAATTTTAGATATTTAGTTTTAGAGCTTGCTGTGAAGTAGCTCACTTTTTTCAGTCTACTATTTTCCCCAACCCCACTTTTCTGAGATTTCCAGTGGTTTTCAGCTGGCTGCCCTGGTTGCTTAGCAAAGAGGTCTATAGCTCTTTTATCAATGGATATCCAGGAGCCTTAGCATCAGGCCTGGTCCTTGTTGACCTGCCTGACAACTGACCTGATATTTTTATTTTCTGTACTCACCACTGACAGTGGATTTGGATCACTGGTCTGTGTCTGGCCTCTCCACCATGTTACTAACTTAACAACTGCAGTGATTCATTTAACACATGTGGTCATAAGTTGAGGACTACCTGTACTGGTTTTCTCACTCTCTGAGAATTCAATACATTAATTCTGAAGAAACAAATAGAATCCCATCCTATTTCCAGCCAAGGATCTCAGATGCTGCCTTTAGGTAAAATGACTCAATTTATTCTATCTTCAGCCAAAGTAGGACTCAGGTAATCTGCTCCTATATATGATCCAAAACTGTGCCTCAGTCAGCAAGAATGTGGATTGAATGTCTGGCATGAGGCTGACAAGCTGCCATTTTGTGACTGCAATTTAACATGTATTTACAACATGATTTCTTCTGTTCATCTTTTAATCAGTTCTTTCTTACTTGGCAACCTTTGTCCTGTCTAGTGATAACTGTGAGTTGTGTGTGTGATGACAGTCAAGGTGATATTGCAATCAAAGCTATGGTCTTTTTGTACATGTGACAATGACAGAAAAGGGAGACTTCTATTGCAATGCCATAATTTCCATTTTGCCAATTTTGATACACACACACACACACACACACACACTGCAGATACTGACTCATGCCTTCTATTCAATCCTATTTTTGAAATGCTACATTCTCCCTCTGATTTAATAGCCTCAAACTGTGACATGCCATTAGAACTTCACAGCATTAGAACATTATGTGCATTCATACCTCTATAAAAGATCTCTCATTCTAGCATCAATCTGTATGTGTAGATCTATTCAAGCTCACCAACAAATAGATTGAGGCTGCACAGCAATAGGGAAGCAGCTCATATACTATGAAAGCCATTCGATCTGCATGTCACTATTACTTTCCAATAAGGCTGTAACTACCCTTTCCTTTCCTTTGCATTCTAAGGTAATCAAAAAGCAATTATATCTCTTCTCTTAATCTCAGTGGTGTTCCCAGCTGTCAGCTATTAGGGAGTTTACATTACTTTTCCAGCATTTTATTTTCCAGAAACACTAAATTCTGTGTGTGGAACAAAGCAGTGTAAAGGTTTTTCTTTTTTCTTTTAAGTGAGCATTACTTCTGTTGAACATATTTAGTGCTCCAGGCCACAAGGTATGTAGTTATTCAGTTTCATGGCAGTCCTGCTTGGTCAGTTTGTCTTCCTTTTAAGAAGAAAACTAAAAGGATGATAGGTGGTTAGGTGTACATCTGTACATTTTCTAGTACAATTATGCATATCATAACAGGAATTCATTCCCTTAGGCAACAAATAACATTGCCCACTGCGAGCACATAATTGCCATTTGCCCAATTCAGCATTAACACCTCCCAGAGAGATGTGTAAACACAATCTGTAAAGGTGGACATCAACAGTTTTTTTTTCTAATATATCCCAATTGATTATGGAGTTCCCAAACGTGTTAGCTTTTATGGCAATTTGCGATGTACTGCACAGAGAGCGAAGTTGCCCTGGTTAGGCGCTAGACAAAGAGATATAAAGAAATTCATTTTCAGTTGAAAAGAGATTAAAATACAAACAAATGTAGAAGATCATAGATCAATGAGCCACATAATTGTGTTCTTCCCTTCAGTTTGCATGGGAGACAGTCTGATAGGATCCTGGTTTCTCTTCTGATGATGTCAATCTTTCACTTTTTACATAAGACTTTGCATTTTAACCTAGCTTTCATAAGAAAGTGGTGAAGCTGACAACTGGTTTCATTTCAATGGCTTCTTCAATACTTGAACCCATTTTTTTTAAAGAGATTGCTAGTTGGTGATATAAGCATTCAGATTTGTAGTATCTGCACACAAAAGTGTATTTGTAGTACACTTTTCCTGCCTGTAAAGACATTTGAACCATTATCAGGTGGTCCTCAATCTCTGACTCCAATGGCAGCTGCCTCTCTGGCTGGGAAATGCCGGATGGCCTTGGCTCTACCTCTGTGTCCGATGCTGAGCATCCATCAGAGCCTTCCCAGGTTTCAGAACTGGCCCAGGTTCTTCCCCAATCTCCTCATTATGCGAGTCTGCCACCAGCTTTGCTGGCAACTGGCAGGCCACAGTACTTATGACCAGGGGTAGGATTCTACCAGTTCATACCTATTCACTAGAAACAGTTGTTAACATTCTAAGCAGTTCGGAGAACCGATTGTTAGGAGAAATTATTGGCCTAATCCTGTAAGGAAGGCAAGAAGGAAACATTCTGGTGTTGCTAACAGAAACTGCCTCTGCATTAATCCTTATAACATTCTTGGTAGGACTAGACTTCCTGTCTCAGGAATGTCTCTGGAGTTTTTTTCCCTTCCTTTGCTGGTACTTTGCTTGTATGGAGTGACCATTCAAAGTTACAATGGCACTGAAAAAAGTGACTTATGAACGCCTTTTTTCAACTACTTAGACTGTTGCCAGCATCCTACGGTCAACATGAGAGGCCAAAGGCGAGGAAGATGTGCTGGCTCGATGTGAGTGATATTGAGTTGGCCACATCCAGCCAATAACATGACCACAAGCACCATGGTCTAACCCAGTCCTGACCAACCAAGCTACGCCCAAGTAGCAACTGGTTGTTTAAAAATTTGAATCCCCCCTGCTTATGAAACCCAGGAACTGCAAGTCAATCAATAAAATATGAATGCAGTTCCAAGCACTTGAATTTTGGTGCCATGCACAACATATGGTGTTGTTGAAAGGCTGAAAAGTACGTTTCTCGAGGGTTCAAATTTTCCGCTGGGAGAGGCTCTGGTGGCAAAGTATACATGACACTGCTCGACAAGCTGGAATACTTATTTATTCTCAGGAAGGCTAGAGAGCATGACTGTTATTACCTGGAGCTAACCGCGTCTTTGAATACA
>BHFT01000155.1:88040-154479 GCA_004320025.1 Laticauda laticaudata | reverse complement strand
AGTTGTAGCAACGTTTCAGCAGAATCTCATCTGCCATCATCAGGCTTCTGTATGGATGTGTGTCTCACAGTTGTATATATATATGAAGGATAGCCAAGACTCTTTTGTTTTAAAATATTGATCCAGTCGCAACTATTTTTCTTTAATTATTTGATCATAAGCATTTTCCCAGGAGGTTTTGACTTCAAGATATGAATAGCAAGTAATCCATCTCATTGGTTTCAATGCAATTAACCTAATTAAGTTTTAGCAGCATGAGCCATATGGTGTTCAAGAAAATTAATTAATTATCATCAGATTATTATGAATTCCATTTAGGGTCAAAGTGGGAAAACTAAGGAGCTTCCCTTTTTTTCACTCCCTTCTATTGCAGTAAAAGCAGACTGCAGAGACTGTTGTTCTTGACTGAACCCAAAATTTCTGTCACTAAGTAAGATGGTTGTTAAGTGAATTTGGTTTTTCCCCTGACTTTGCTTGTAAGAAGGTCGCAACAGGGCATCCTGTGACTCCAGGACGCTGCAACAGTCATAAGTATAAGTCAGTGGCCAAGCATCTGAATTTTGGTCATCTGATCATGAGGGATTCTACAAAGGTTGCAATTGTGAAAAACGGTCATAAGTTATTCTTTTCAGTGCTATTGTAACTTTGACTGGTCACTAAATGAACTGTTGTAAGTCAAGGGCTAGCTGTATTTAAATTTTCTCATTGGTGGACTTTGCACGATGCCCCATCAAAAGTCTCTCCCATTGTTATTTTATTTTTGCTCTTCAAGAGGATCTGCAAGGGAAAAAGGATCAAAAAATGAAGGTTGGGGCTAATATTCTTGCATGGGATGGGAGCAGCTCCGTAGCGGACAAAAAAGCTCTACAGAGAATCATTCAAACTACCCAGAATATCATCGGGCTCCAGCTACCACCCCTGCATAACATCTTTGCATCTCGCTGTTTGAGGAAATCACACAACCTTATCAGAAACTCTTCCCTCACAATTTTGCTCACAATCTTTGTGAATCTTCTGGCAAAAGACACAGAACTATTAAAACTTGGACCACACATTTTCTGAAGTTTTTAACACCAGAGCTATAATTGCACTTAAAAATGAACTTAAGGACCACCATTAGTGAGCTGTTGGACAGTATCACTTGGTCTGTTGTGTGGATGCTTGTGTGTTTTTAGGGGTCGGGGAATTTTGGCGGGTGGGGTGTGTATTTGGGGATTGTCACGGTGTATGTGCGTTGGGTCTGGTCTCTGGGTGTTATGCGAATTTCATTGTAGGTGTATACTGTGTATATATGTAGAGTGACAATAAAGAATTCAGTTCAATTTGATTCAATATTGCATGATCAAAGGGTTTCAATCATGTGATATTGGCCGCCATCTTGGTTTTTGATTTTAAACCAAGATCCCTCTGCTTAGAAATTTGATGCAAATACCCCCCCTCCCCAAATAACCTGCTATGTTTTATTATTTTCCCCCACCACCTTTTAATTGCTTAAATCTGACTGAGCTTTTATTTCCATGGCAGAAGGTCTCTGAGTAGTTTTTGCAGACTGTTGTGACCTCAGGTGAAGTCTTGGTTTTGTTTAACAGATTTTCTGATGCTCTCTGCTATTTATTCCTCCTTCCCCTTTTCCTTTGGCCTCTCTCCGACAGCATCTTCATAAATGATATGGTTTAAATGAATTCAAATTATGAATTTATTTTTCAATATGGTAAGTTACCCTTGGCATTGGTTTGAAGAGCAGACTGGAAAAGTACCACAAAAACTATACTTATAAGAAAATCTTTTTAAAGAAAAGTCAGTCTGTGGAAAATGGATTTGGAAAATGTTTCTGAGGAGGAAATGTATTTGCCACCAATTCTTTTTCCTTAGGCTGCCTGAGATATGAGCTCAGATTTACTAAAACAGTGGCAATATTACATATAGGTAGTCCTTGACTTACGACCGTAAATGAGCCTGACATTTCTGTTGTTTAAGAGAGACATTTATTAAGCGGGTTTTGCCCCATTTTTACAAACTTTCTCACCACTGCTGTTAAGTGAATCCCTGCAGCTGATAAGTTAGTAACCTGGTTGTTAAGTGAATCTGGCTTCCCCATTGGGAATCGTGTGACCCTGGGACACAGCAACCATCGTAAATATAAGTTGGTTGATCACGTGACCAATGCGAATGGTTAGTAACTGTGAAAAATGATCATGTCAGTTTTTTCAATGCTGTTATAACTTTGAATGGTCACTAAATGAACTGTTGTATGTCGAGGATTGCCTGTATCCATATTCATACATATTTCGTTTCTATTCAGAAACTAAACCATTCACTGCTGATGTAAGCGTATAGACTGCGTTAAAAGCTCATTCATTCAATTTAAGAATGATATTCCAGCTTTTCTGTATTTGCTGACTGGCCAATGGCCAAGATAAAAATTCTCATCAATGACTACCAGGAATTGAGATACACGTTGGTATGGGTAAACATTTGGCTAAACAGAAATCTAGTTTTTCAGTTCTTAAGCTGGCCTTTGAAAACAACGTGAAATAAAATCAATACATACAAGCATTTTTCCTGTTTCAGTGTCCCAGGCCTTTAGGGTTTTATCATACGATGCTGTTATCAACCTAAAAATTAAACAGATTGACAGGGTGAAACTGAACCTGATCTCTCTTTTGAAGACATTAAATATTGAAGGAAGGAAGGAAGGAGAGAAAGAAAAAGAAAGAAAGAAAGAAGAGGGAGGGAGGGAGAAAGGAAGAAAAAAGAAAAAAGAAAGGAAGGAAGGAAGGAGGAGGGAGGGAGGGAGGGAGGAAGGAAAAAAGGAAAAAAGAATAAATAGATAAATAAATAAATAACATGGCTTTTGGGGCATTTTTCAAAAATCTTACAATACCTCCAACTGGCACTTGGAACAAGCATTGGCAACTAAATGCAGCACAAAACAAGTCCTGATTCAGCTCTCCAAGGATCATGATCCAGATAATTCCTTTACTATCTTTCCTGAGCCAGACTGAGAAACTTTAGCAACTAGTCACTGTTTTCCTTCAAGGGAAGACATAAGCTGTGCAAAAAACTGTCTATTAAAATTATTTTTTTCTGCTTGGAAATTTCCTGGTCTTTTCCAATTGTCCTAACCAAGACATTATCACAAGGTTCCATTCAGGTGAATATCTAATAATAATGTACGCTTAAATCTCATGCATAAGATACAATAGAATAATCACTTTCGGTATTCAGCAGGTTCTGACTGGTTCTGGAGAACCAGTAGCAGAAATTTTGAGTAGTTTGGAGAACTGGCCAATCCCACCTCTGACTGGCCCCGCCCCCATCAATTCTCTGCCTCCAGAGTCCCAGCTGATTGGCTGGGTCTTCTTTGGTTGCCCTGCACAGGAGAACGGAGCTGGAAAGCAGGTTAGTGGGATGGGGAGGGAATGGGGATTTTGCAGTATCCTTCCCCTGCCACGCCCACAGAACCAGCAGTAAATTTTTTTGAATCCCACCACTGACCTTCGGTTATCAGGAGTCAGGCAACATTCCGAAACTGGTCCAGTATGCTCACCTTTAAAGGTGTGGATGCAAATAGAACAGGCAATGTCCTTCAATTAAAGACAAAATGGGTTGTCAAATTGCACAGCAAGAGTGAAAAAAACCATGATTTAATTCTAATTAAATGGCACATCCAATATAACAAAGTATGGATTCTTAATATTTCCAGTTGATTCCCCAACCCAAAGAATTAGACTAGCCCAACAAAAGAGGAAAAAGGCAGAAATAAAAGTATAATAATATCTGGTTTAGCTCTGGGTACTTAATTAAATTATTTGATTCTATATTCACAGTTTTTCTTTATAATTTGGAGACATTATAAAACTCCGGCAAGGATTTTCAGTCTTGAAAAATGTAATTATTGTTTTCCTATATTAAATTATCTTTTAGACTTGAGGGCTATGGGATCATGCAGTTGTATTCTTATGCACTTAAAACAAATGCACTTAAAACAAAACTTACCCAAAGTTTCACTGTGGTATCGAAAGAACCTGAAATAATTTTGGTATCGTCGAAACAAAAATGACAGGAGGTCACAGCGTCGGTATGGTCTTTTAAAATTTTGAAATGAATCTATGAACAAACCGAGATAGCTCATTTTTATCTTGTAGAATAGGAATAGGAATAGGAATAGGAATAGGAATAGGAATAGGAATAGGAATAGAATGTAGAGGAGAATATAGAATGGAATGGAATAGATTAGAATAGAATAGAATTTAGAGGAGAATATAGAATAGAATAGAGTGGAATAGAATAGAATTTAGAGGAGAATATAGCATAGAATAGAGTNAATGGAATGGAATGGAATGGAATGGAATAGAATGGAATAGAATGGAATGGAATGGAATGGAATGGAATGGAATAGAATAGAATAGAATAGAATAGAATAGAATAGAATAGAATAACAGAGTTGGAAGGAACCTTGGAGGTCTTCTAGTCCAACCCCTGCTTAGGCAGGAACCCTTGTAATTTACTTCTTTTTTGGCTTACTACAACCCAGCCTAAATCTCTGTATTGTCCTATTCTGTCTTGTAGCAAAGTTGTTGGTTGGAGAAAAGGGCCGTATACAAACTGGGTGGCCCTCTATTTTTTGTTTGCTAAATAATAAATAAAATTTGAACCATTATGCCTTTTACCCAATATTTATGATTAAAGAAGAGTTCTACGATGTTGAAAACATCGATTAAGGAGACACACTGATGTTATTCTTATCCACTCATTGTTTTTAAACCAAATTGGATGTTTGCATGCCAGCCATCCTGGACCAATCCTGGAGCTTCATGAAGGGGGCAGGGCCATTCTCCTGGTCTGTGTCCCACCCCTTTCGATTTGGCTGTCTCTGCAGGACTGTTGTTAGAGAAAGGAAAACCTGAAGTCAGGAGGGCCACGGTTGAGAAGAGAGAGGTCCTTCTCCAAGAGGGACCAATACCCAACCCCAATGCAACTCATCCAGCCAACTCAAACCCAGGAGGAGAAGGTGGGGGGGGGGGGGNGGGGGGGGGGGGGGGAGGCAAAGCAGCAAAATGATCCATAAAATTAGTGCCCCATACCCCACTCCAAATATAATTAACCTGGATTTGTTTTGGCATTTTAATGGTTTTCTAGCTTCTCCTGCTTTGAATTCTTTGTTCTTCTTTGTTCTATGGCTCTTCTATTGCAAGTCAGGTGTGTGAGATACCTGGTCAATTTATACAGAACCCCCCCCCTTCAAAAGCAATAAAGGAATAAGCCCTACTTTTACGGAGATCTCCAATCTCCTGGCCTTCTCCAATTTGCCACCCTCCAGATGTGGGGGCACTACAGTTCTGTACTCTTCCCAGCCAGGAGAAAGCACGATGTTGGGGGGATGGGAACTGTCGTCCAACCTGTCCAACCCTCGCCCAGGAGCGCAGGGCTCTAGATTTGAGCCTCACCTGCAAACATCGACCACCTGTGGAGGAAAGGAAGACCCCCCATACACACACACACACACACACACACACACACATCNCACACACACACACACACACACACACACACACACATCTCTCCCGCTTGCGGTATTTCCCCACCTTGGCCAATTTCTCCTGGTCTCCTTCCCAGGCCTTCTCCTCTGGGCCCAGGGTGGCCAGGGGGTCGGAGCTGGGTGACTGCAGAGGCATCTCGGAGGAGAGGGGAGAGAGCCCCCCCTCGGGTTTTCCTTTCCTTTCCCCTTTCCCTCCTCTTTCCCCCTTCGCCTTTCTTTCCCCCTGTCCTCTTCCTCTATTTCCCTTCACTCTTTCCTCTCCTCCTTTCCTTTCCCTTCCCCCCTCTTTTCTTTCCCTCTTCCCTTCCCTTCCCCCTTCCTCTTTTCCCTTTTCCTCTCCCCTTTCCTTTCTTCCCCTTCTTGGTCTTTCCCTTCTTCCCTTTCCTTCCCCCCTTCCTCTTTTCTCCCCTTCCCTCTTTCCTCTCCCCCTTCCCTCCTTCCCCCTCTTTCTTTCCCTCTTCCCTTCCCCCTTCCTCTTTTCCCCTTTCCTCTCCCCCTTCCCTTTCCTTCCCCCCCTCTTTTCTTATCCCTCTTCCCTTCCCTATTCCTCTTTTCCCTTCCCTCTTGCCTCTCCCCCGTCCCTTTCCTTCCCCCCTCTTTTCTTTCCCTCTTCCCTTACCTATTCCTCTTTTCCCCTTCCCTCTTTCCTCTCCCCCTTCCCTTTCCTTCCCCTCTTTTCTTTCCCTCTTCCCTTTTCCTTCCCCCTTCCTCTTTTCCCCTTCCCTCTTTTCCTTCCCCCTTCCCTTTCCTCCCCCCCCTTTCTTTCCCTCTTCCCTTCCCCCTTCCTCTTTTCCCCTTTTCCTCTCCCCCTCCCTTTCCTTTCCCCCTCTTTTCTTCCCTCTTCCCTTCCTTCCCTATTCCTCTTTCCCTCCCTCTTTTCCTCTCCCCTCCCTTCCTTCCCCCTCTATTCTTCCCTTCGTTCCCTTTCCCTTGCCCCCTTCCTCTTTTCCCCTTCCCTTCTTTCCTCTCCCCTTCCCTTCCTTCCCCCCTCTTTCTTTCCCTCTTCCCTTCCCCCTTCGCCTCTTTTCCCCTTTCCTCTCCCCCTTTCCTTTCCTCCCCCCTCTTTATTCTTTCCCTCTCCCTTCCCTTTTCCCCCTTTCCTCTTTTCCCTCCCTCTTTTCCTCTCCCCCTTCCCTTTCCTTCCCCCCTCTTTTCTTCCCTCTTCCCTTCCCTTCCCTTATTCCTCTTTTCCCCTTCCTCTTTCCTCTCCCCCTTCCCTTTCCTTACCCCCCTCTATTCTTTCCCCTCTTCCCTTCCCTTCCCCTTCCTCTTTTCCCCCTTCCCTCTTCCTCTCCCCCTACTCCTTTCCTTCCCCCCCTCTTTTCTTCCTTCCCTTCCCTTCCCTATTCCTTCTTTTCCCCTTCCCTCTTTCCTCTCCCCCTTCCCTTCTCCTTCCACCCCCTCTATTCTTTCGCCTCTTTCCCTTCCCTTTTCCCTTCCTCTTTCCCCTTCCCTCTTTCCTCTCCCGCCTTCCCTTTCCTTCCCCCCTCTTTTCTCTTCCCTCTTCCTTCCCTTCCCTATTCCTCTTTCCCGCTTCCCTCTTTCTCTCCCCCTTCCCTTCCTTCCCCCCTCTATTCTTTCCCTCTTCCCTTCCCTTTTCCCCTTCCTCTTTGCCCCTTCCCTCTTTTCCTCTCCCCCTTCCCTTTCCTTACCTCCTCTTTCTTTCCTCGTCCTTCCTTTTTCCCCCTTCCTTTCTTTTCTCTCCTTCCCCTCTGCGCTCTCCTTTACTCCTCACTTCCTCCTCTCTCCTTGTTTTTCTCCTCCTGCCTTCCGAAGTCGCTTCGCTCGGATCGTGAGCAACCGACCAAGCTCCGCGGACCAGCGCGCTGCTGGCGGCGGCGGCGGCGCGATTCGGGCTTCCAGAAAACTTTTGGCGAAGTGGAACCGGGGGGGGGGCCGGTCGCTTCCTCTTGACCTTCCGAGGCGGAAAGGAACGGAGGCCAACGCCGCTTTTGCCAGCAAAGTCGAGCTTTCGGGGGCGCGCGGGGGCTCGCCTGGCGGGGGGCGTAGGGGGCTCCCTCCTTTGAGGTCTTCTTTTAATCAGCCGACTCGGCTTCAATCAAATCCATCAGCAAGAGAGCTGGAAGGGATCTTCGAGGTCTTCTAGTCCAGCCCCTTGCTCCAGCTCCAGCGGGGTCTCTATATAGAGGGAGGTGATCCAGCCAGCGAAGGAGGCTGGGAGGGGGCCTGTTAGGAAGAGCGACCCTCTTGGGCCAGGCAGGTGCCAAGGGTAAGGATTGCCACTGCTTTAATATGTGCCAATCAACCCATTGTGCCATCCGGGTTGCCAGCTCTTCAAAGCAGGCCTTGACTTAGGACCACAATTGGGCAGTCCTTGACCACAATCGGGATAAGCGTTTCTGCTGCTAAGCAAGGCCCTGGTCAAGGGTACCAGCTCCCATTTTGCAACCTTTTTCGTCTGGTGAAATCACTGCCATCGTTAGATGAATCATATATACAGGTAACCCTCGACTTAACAATCGTTCAATGTTGTGTTTTGTTTTGTTTTTCTGAATAAACTTTATTAATCTTTTATAATTTTAAAAAGACAAACAACAGCAAAATAAATCTGAACGATCGTTCCTTTAGTGGCCGTTTCCGGTTACAACGGCAGTGAAAAATAGAATTTTTTCTTGGCCAAGTGTGATTGGACACACAAGGAATTTGTCCTGGTGCATATGCTCTCAGTGTACATAAAAGAAAAGATACATTCGTCAAGAGTCGAGAATCATCAGGTACAACACTTAATAGTAGTCATAGGATACAATAAGCAGTCAAATCATACTAGGAAACAGTCAATATAAATCTTAAGGATACAAGTGACAAAGTTACAGTCCTCCAATCACAAGAGGGAAGGGATGGGTGATAAGGAGTGATGAGAAGATTAATAGTAATAGTCGTGCAGACTTTGTAAATAGTTGGACAGTGTTGANGGGGGAAAAACTGTCTTTGTGCCTAGTTGTGCTGGTGTGCAATGCTCTATAGCATCATTTTGAGGGAAGGAGTTGACACAGTTTATGTCCAGGATGTGAGGGGTCTGTAGATATTTTCACCGCCCTCTTTTTGACAGGTCCTCGATAGAAGGGAGGTTGGTATAACTGTTTTTTCTGCAGTCCCAATTGCCCTCTGAAGCTTTGTCTGAAAGAAACTAGGACTGCAGAAAAAAACAAGGGACCGACGGCTGTTTTTCACACTTAATGACCCAGGGCAGCATTTCCCCATGGTTGCGTGAATCCAAATTCAGGCCAGTGGCCGCTGCCTCGCATTTATGATGGTTACAATGTCCCAGGCTCACGGATTCCCCTTTTTGCAACCTTCTGAGAAGCCAATGTCAATCCGGGAAGCCAGACTCACTTAATAACTATGTGAGTAAGCTAACAACCAGAGATTTACTTAACAACGGTGGCCAGAAAGGTCATCAAATGGAGCAAAGCTCTTTTTTTTAACAGACATCTTGCTTAGCAACAGCAAATTTTGGGCTCTGCTGTGTTTGTAAGTTGAAGACCACCCTATATAAAGAGTCTCTGGGAATGTGAAAAAAGCAGCAAGGGATAAATTTGAGGGTGAAACTTTGGGAGAGGAAAAGAAAATTAATCCAAGGCCTCCTTGGGCACCCCGGAATTGGGTCACTGAACACAAATTGCAGATGGTAGTTCAAAGGGCCCCAAAGACTGGCTCTTCGCCCAGCCCTTTGGCAAGGATAATTAATGCCCTCTTTTCTTCTTTGTTCCCCACAGTTTGTTTTCTCTGACATCTTTGTTTTGTGTTGTTTTTGTGTTCCCATCCTGCCGGAACCGGATCTGGAATTATGTAGGAGACGTTAAGGTGAGATGCTTCTTAGATCTGGAATTGGCTGGGTTTTCACAGAACGTACGAAGAACACTTTTCCACATCGGCTGTTCAAAGAGAGTAGGTTGTATCGCTATTGGGGTTTTTTGGACAGCTCTCTTTGCCCAAAATGCACAATGTCATTCAGCTGTTTTTAGGGGGTCAATGTTTTGTCCTCCTTTTATTTGATACTGTTGAGACCTTTGAATGATGGTGCTGGAGAAGGCTCCTGCAAGTCCCTTGGACTGCCAGGTGATTGTGATGCCCTCGCAACAAAGTCACAAAAACAGGTGAAGTCTCTTTAATTCCTTCAATTTGGTTTCAAAGATCCAAGTATCATTGACTGGAGAAAAAAACTCCCCCACAAACAGTTGCGAAAAGGAAGAAATTTCATTCAAACGACTCAAAATACTATAAATTATAAATAGAAAAAAAAACACAACACTCTGAAGCAATAAATGAGAAAGCAGGAATAGGGCCTTGAAGATGTCCACAAGATATCAAAATAACAAACTGGGAAGAGATGCCAGAATCAGATGAGACACGACAATTTATTTCTAGGCTTTTGCTTCAGACTGGCTTCATGCGCAGTTTGTCTTTAAACAGTGCTCACAGCTGCAGCCATGAAGGGGAGCAGGCCCTTTCCTCCCCCTAGACCACAAGCCGATTCACGTTATCTCCCTTATCCTCCTCCTGGCGGCCTATGATGAAGAGGGGATTGGGCCTAGGTCTTTTCTAATGAACAGCCTGGTTTGCTTCCCAGTTTCCTCACACCTCCGGAGCACACTCCACTCCCTGTCGGCTGTTCCTCTTTTCTCTCAAGAAGTAGATTTATAACAGGGCATCGACAGCGAATCCAACGGACAGTCGGACAGAGTCAGCCTGCTGCTCTCACGGAAGCCCAGAATCCTAAAAAGATGAAACTCAAAGATTTCGCCACCTCAATAAGAAGAAAGACACTGGAGAAAAGCTGGGAAAAATGGAGGGCAATAGAAGAAGGGGACGATAGAGAGGGAGGGAGCTGGATGGAGTCACTGAAGCAGTTGGCATGAGCTTAAATGTACTCCAGAAGCTGGTAGAGGCCAGGAAGGCCTGGAGGAACATTGTCCATGGAGTTGCGATGGATCAGACACGACTTCGCAACTTCTTGACACGAATCTTCTTGGGCATTCAGTGGATGAACATTTCTGTTGGAACTTCTGGCTCAGCAAAGCAGCTGTGTACCCCAACCAATAGCCACTCACATCTGCCAAACTCTGAATGGGAAAACTCGCTGCAGCCAACTAGCCACAGCCAACTGACCATGCCAAAATTGCTATATGGCCAACTTGTCGTGGGACAACTTATCACAGCCAAGAAGAATTCGTTAGTTTGCTCACTCCAACATATTCTAAAAAGGATCCCTCTCACCTCTACACACAGCTATGAAGGAGTTGTGAGTTCAGCTCTCTCAACAAAATATTTGACAATGTTACGTGGAAGATCAGTAAATATAGTTTATTTAAATTTTTCTCATGCTTTTTATCATTAAAATGCAGCATTTTCATTGTCTCTTGCAGAATAGAATCTTTTGCACTGTGCAGAATTTTGGTTCTTCTTTTTAAACTTCAAAATTAAAAGAAATAAACAAATCCAAGACAAATACTGTATTTACAGGACATTAACAATGCTTTATATAGATGATCTGCCATCACAGAGGAGATCTATTCTGAGTCCAGAAATGCAACCCAAGCTACCACTTTACAACTGGAAAATTCTTCATCCTAAAATAAACAGAGGAATAAAGAGAAGAAATAAATATATTTTAGTTGATAAAATAATTTCAATTAAAAAAAAATCCAAACTGGAAACGAAGCTACAACCTTTCTATCAATTATTAAAAGGCATTTAAATCCTAAATGTAAACCTTAATTATTTTTAAATGAGCAATTTAAAAATGTCAACCATAATTACATATTGACAGTTTATTTATCTATTTATTAGATTTATTTGCTGGTCATTTTGCTTCTCTAAACAACCTGAATGCCTATAGCACTCTGCTTTCAACTGATTATCATTCCAAGTTTGCTGAAAAGTTTAGACACCATCAACTGATTTGATTATCGTTGAAAGAATGAAAAAAAAATTATCTCATTAAAGCCAAATGACCAACCCAAAAAGAAAAGATCACATAATTCACATGAGAGAACAAAAGTTAAAAATTCATTTAATAATAATAATGTTTAAAACATTTTACTCCCTTAAATAGTTTGTTTTAGGCTGCCACTTTATATGCAATTAACTCAGAATCAATCCCCCAAGGAAATGAAATAGTCAAACCAGGTAGATTTGACACCATTAGGATGATCTTGGAACATAATATTATATATAAGAATTCCATCTCCCTGCTCTGATCAATTTCAAGCAAATTTCAAGGATCTGTAGCTTGTCTTCAGACTGCAGACCAGATTGGCGTCTTCTTGGCAATTCCACTGTATTCCCCAGTGCTTTAAATTACCTTCCTACATTAATGGGAGTTGAATCAGCAGTGTACTGACAACTCCATAATGTTCAACCTCGGGAACAGTATGATCTCCAGCGGGGAATCAAAAAATATTACGATGGCAATTATGGCAGCATTGTTTAATTTTTCACCATGCACTGGACACCAGGATGACTGAAGTCCCAACCTTTTATAAATCCTTCATCTGCACTGCTGTGACCTCCACTTTTTAAAGCACTCTAGCAGATGCCACTGAGTTTTAAAACGAACTAGCTCGATACCCGTGCTTTGCTTCAAAACGATGTGGTCGGTCTTAGATTTTGGAGAGGAAAATAAGGGGGGGGGGATTCTGCCTCTGCCTACCAGCATCCATCGATATTCATCTGGCTAGCGTCNGGAACAGGTTTCTTTTCAGGTGGGGAGGGGGAGTAGAACTCCTTAGCATCAGAGCATGTTAATCACAATATAGGAAATATTAATGCTCTGATGGTCATTTCTAAAAACCCTTTCTTAGTGAGCACCTACCTAGAAGCCAAGAGGAACATAGGTGCCAAATGTCAAGTTTGTAGGCTTTATGGTTCTGGAGATTTTGTGATGATGCATGAGTGGTATTTCGCTTTTATGTATCAAGAGAAAAAAGTTGCTCATGGAGTATGAGCCAGGTTTTCTGGAGATTTTGATCACCATGGCTCTGTCTTAGATAACCAAAATACTAGTCACATGTTGGAGTAAACCATAAAAGTGATGATTAGGTTGGGCTTCAGTGTGATGAATAAACCCAGATGCACCCTGTTTTGAATTAGAATTTCCAGGTATGAGCACAAAAAAGCATTGCCAATTCTTTCTCCTTTTCTGGTAGAAAGCAGCATCAGGGAACTCTTTTCCCCCGCTTGAAGCTACTTTTCCGAAATGTAGGCAAACTGGAGAGAGAGAGGAGAGAGATCAGTGTTTCTCAGCCATGGCCACTTAAAAAGTTACGTAGACTTCAACTCCCAGAATTCAAAAAAGTTTACGTGGCCAAGGTTGAGAAACATTTAGATCTTGTGGCTCCAGAATCCATCCATTCAGAAAATAAAAACGATGTAGAAACAATAGGCACTTTTTCGTTTATGCTTCCTTTTTTTAAAAAACAAAAAGAAAAGATGTCCATCTGTATGCATGAGAAATATTGACTCTCTTGGCCTGCTCACCTTCTTAAAAGTTCCTGGGGTGATATATTCGTCTTTCCTTCCTCACTGCTGCTGTCTCTGCTCTCGGCTGTGTCTGAGCTGCTGTTCTTCTCAGATTTCTTGTTCTTGTGCTTGCCCTTGTGTTTGGATTTCTTGTGTTTCTTTTTCTGCAAAAAGAATAACAAGAGTTGGAAGGGACCTTGGAGGTCTTCTAGTCCAACCCCCTGCCTAGGCAGGAAACCCTACACTTCAGACAAATGGTTGTCCAATTTCTTCTTTAAAAAGTCCAACATTGAAGCATTTACAACTTCTGGAGGCAATCTGTTCCACTGATTAATTGTTCTAAATATCAGGAAATTTCTCCTTATTTCTAGGATGCTTCTTTCCTTGATTCTTGTCTTGCTCTTCAGCTGTTTTGGAGAATAGCTTGTCTCTTTCTTCTTTGTGGCAGCCCCTGAGATATTGCAACACTGCTATCATGTCACCCCTAGTCCTTCTTTTCATCAGACTAGACATACCCAGTTCCAGCAACCATTCTTTATATGTTTAGTCTCCAGCCCCCTGATCATCTTTGCTGCCCCCTTCTCTGTACTTTTTCAGCACACAGGACCAGTTCCACGCAGAGGGTTTTTTCCATGGACCAGAGGCAGCGTAGTTTCACGTGCTGCCTGCATCCCACAGTGCCTGTCCACAGATTGGGCACCCCTATTCTAATGTCTCAACATCTTTTCCAGTAATCTTTTATAAATTTTTATTCATTTATTATCCAAAGGTAGTTGGCCACCCATTTCATATATGTGACTCTGAACAAAGAGGGAGGGAATGCAAAATAGAGAGTAACTCCTCTGCTGGGAAAACAAGCTTTATAGGAGAACAATATTCTTCTATATCCCGAATCCCGACAAGGATTTTGAGGAGAAAAAGTTAAAAATGAACATCAAAATTACCTTTTCCTTTTTGTGTTTGTGTTCTTTTCTCTTGTGTTTTTCTTTGATCTTTTGGGGCTTCTGTTCTGCAACCACTTCAGCTGTGCCTGAAACATTCGTCAGAGACAGAAGAACCATGGAAGGAAGATGCACTGAAAGCGCCACAGAAGCTGCCGAGTTATTATTTTAGATTCTTCAAGAATAGCATCTTTCTGAATTTCTTGATGCAAACCCCTGATCTATTCATACAAGCATTGGCTGCACTTTTAGTGAATGCTCAGGAATAACAGACAGGAGATGGAAAGATTTAATACTACCCACTCTGGAGGAACGCTTGGTGAAGATAAACAGAATTTGTTGAAATGCATAAATTGATAGAGAATATTTGTAGCTCAGGGTTGAAATGAAGGGTACTTAGTGACTGAGTATGTTACCTAGTTTGGGTAATGAAACGACTGCAGAAAATCAACCAAGCTCAGAGCACTGAAGACTCCTTATACTAAAAATTGCTTAAATCGGTAATTTAGAAGATATCTATTATTTACTGGTGACTAGAAGCCTCTGATGGATTTTTTGTGTGAAAATGAAAAAAGTGAATGTGATGAATGGCTTTGATGATTAGACAGGATAATTACAGAAGAAAGAGAGTCATGATATAAATTTAGAGAAAGAGATACATTTATAATTGTACATGTAGGTGTTAAAAGATGGGAAGCCATTTTTAAATATTTTTTTTCTTTTCTATTTTTCATCTTTTTTTCCTTGTACTTTTGCTGATCTTTTTTTTTTCTTGTTTTTCTATTAGTTTTTATTGGCCTGAGTCTATCATCTGCACCTCTATAACTATCTGGTTTTGTTCTGCAACCCAACAGGACAGACATAGACTTCAGAGGATAATTAGGACTGCAGAAAAAAAAATTACTACCAACCTGCCTTCAATCGAGAACCTATATACTGCACAAGACAAAATATACTGTGAAAATATTTACAGACTCCTCACATCCCGGTCGTAAACTGTTTCAACTCTTACCCTCAAAACAACACTATAGGGCGCTGCACACAGAACAACTAGACACAAGGACAGTTTTTCCTGAAAGCCATCACTCTGCTAAACAAATAATTCCCTCAACACTGTCCAACTATTTACAAAGTCTGCACTATTATTACTATTAATCTTCTCATCACTCCTTATCGCCCATTCCCTCCCACTTGTGACTGTATGACGGTAACTTTGTCGCTTGTATCCTAACGATTTATATTGACTGTTTCCTAGTATGAAGTGATTGTTTATTGTACCCTATGACTATCATTAAGTGTTGTACCTGATGATTCTTGACTCTTGATGAATGCATCTTTTCTTTTATGTACACTGAGATCATTTGCACCAAGACAAATTCCTTGTGTGCCCAATCACACTTGGCCAATAAAGAATTTTATTCTATTCTATTGAGCATGTTTTAGGGATCTGCCTTTATGAAATCAAGAATTTTAATAAAAATTATACCCTGTGTGATTAGTCTGCTTCTACAATATTTCTGCACCCCATGGAACAAAAAAGACCAACAGCCAATAGATTCCTGCATGCAATACTTTTAAAATGGAAAGAGTTGAGGTACATGTATACATATACATATATATTTGTTTTTTTAAGTTTTCGCGGGTATTTACATGTGTGCTGTTCACCTTCCTTCGGGTATTATCCCACGTCATTGTAGTGCTTTTAAAGTTGTAGCAACAGCAGAATCTCATCTGCCATCATCAGGCTTCTGTATGGAGTTTGTATAAAAACTCTATACAAACTCTATACAGAAGCCTGATGATGGCAGATGAGATTCTGCTGAAACGTTGCTACAACTTTAAAAGCACTACAATGACGTGGGATAATACCCGAAGGAAGCTGAAACGCACATACATATATATAACATATACATATATACATACATATATATATACACACATACATAGATATATACTATATATTATATATGAAATTAACATTTAATTAATGTCATTACCAGAATAAGCAACAGGAGGCAATCTTGGTCCAAATTCTCCTTGATCAACTACTTCCTTTGAGGTTGGAGTTATAGTATCAACAGTCTCAGGTGTAACTTCAGTTTCTTTGAGAAAAAAGTAAATAAATATGGAGATCGTGTTTAAAAACCAACAGAACAAATCACTTTATAGAGCCTACTGACCTAATAGTTCATTTCAAAGTCCATCTTAAATGCTGACACACCACAAAGGCTGCTGTAAGTCAGGGTATATTTCTATGAACCTATTCCCACAATACATCAACTTTTTCTTATTAAAAATATCTCAGGTTTTTATCAAGAATTTCATAAAACTGATCCAAACTTTTTTGGGGGAGAAGCTCCAGCAAATTCAAGCCACTGTGATGCAGCTGGAATGAGCATTGGGCTTCCCAATTCCCTCAAGAACTTCCATCAATAGCCTCTTTTGTGGCTATTAGAAGCTGTAAAAGCAAATTGGTTGGTTGGGGCAGATGGTCCTGGCTTAATGTCTACTCGGTAAGCAACCAAAGCGTGACTTATTCCTCAAGAATACTCCCCAAGAACGTTAACGTTGTAAACGTCATAGGGACGTCAGTGTGTTAGAGAGTGAGTTTTGGTGCTGCCTTCCAACAAGCAGCCAATGGGGAAGACGGCAGGAGGCTGCAAATGCCGATCACATGACCACAGGATGCTGGGACTGCAGCGTCATGCCCCTGTCAGAATCTGATTCGGAGCAGGCCGAACAGCTGACAGGGAGTGGGAGTGTGGCTCCGTTGGCTGTGGAAGAAACTGGGGAAAGGCAGAGTCTGGCTGGGCAGAACAGAGGAGAGGTAGAGCAAGGGAGAGGGAATTCGGAGGAAAATCCAGGCCCACCCCCTCTTCATCCTAGGGCACACAGGAAGGAACAGAGAAAGGAGCAACGTGGGTTGCACGGCTTACGGGGGAGGAAAGAGCCCTGATTCCCTTCATTAGCTGCAGCTGGGAACACAGTATTTAAAAGAGGAAGCTGCGTACACCAAGTTGTTGGGAGTAAATGTGAAATAATCTGGTCTTGTCTGGCTTAGCGTTCCTGGCGTATTCCCAACTGTGTGAGTTTTGCTGTGCTTTCAAGTCTGCAATTCCTTCTCCTGCCCTGTCAAGTTAATTACTTCATTTTGGTTTGTTTGGATTTTAAGTTATAGTTGGGTGTACCTTGTTTTGAACTGAATTTTCTACAGTTAAAGGCTGTTCCTGGGAGAGTTTTTCTCTAGCCAAGGGTAACCTGGACACTGGGGGCAAAGTTGGAGATAATAAAGGGGCTCTTATTGCTTATTTGACTGTGTTGTCTTTGTGCTATGCCGCAGATCTTCACATATGGGATCCGCCTAAACAATGGCAACCAGGACTACCACTTATAAGTCAGTGCAGTCACATGATGTCTGTCGGGTAAGCAGTCGGGCCTCAGGACCCCAGATCATGCTCTGGTTGGAGTTTGGAATTTAGCAGAGTTGGTTTAATGTCAGGCTTCCAAGTAATAGACCCATAGCAAGCAAAACTCCGAGGCAGGTAGATTCCTCAAAGAATAGCTTCATTGGATATACCGTATTGGCACAGATCTGGTGAAAACCGTCTCTGAAGTTTCTGCAGTTTTCATCTAATTAAAAAAAAATGTTTGCTGTTTTCTCAAAACAATCAGACACGTGGTCGAAACCCGGCTTTGTCTGGTGACCTCACTCCTCCTTCCTCTAACCGGGAGGCGGGGAGGGGGAGAGAATGTCTTGGTTCCCAAGGGAAAGTATTTTGTTTTGGCTACAAAAGTCCCAGCTCTCTTATCTCAATTCCCCCCACCCAATCCCTGAGCTCCGGTGTGGCAACGCCGAAACTCCAAATGGCTTCAGTTAGGTCAGCTTCAGGATTGACAACGTCCTCCTTACAACCATATTGCTCAACAACAGAATTCCTGGTTCCAATTACTATCAAGCAAAGCAGGACTGACTGCAGCACCAAGCTGCAATAGCATAGTGCAGTGAGGGCAAACCTTTCTGTTGTGGTGTGCCGAAAGTGCATGTGCGTGCCAGCACCCACAATGCAATGTGCCCTGCCCCCCACGCATGCATGTGCAACACGCCCCCTGCCTCTTACCTGCACTGTGCATGTGCATGCCTCCCAGCTGATTTTTGGCCCATTGGAGGCCTTTTTCACCCTCCTGGAGGCTCGAGAGAAGCCTCTGAAGCCTTTGGAAGTGCCAAAATGGGCCCGTTTTTCGGCCTCCAAAGGTTGCAGAGGCTTCCCTCGAGCCTCTGGGAGGGCAAAAACGGCCTCAAGCGAGCCGAAAATCAGCTGGTCAGCACGCGCATGAGCAGTGCAGGTAAGTTTGGCTGGGTCTCGTGTGTCCGCTCAAATAGCTCTGCATGCCACCTGTGGTATGCCTGCCTTAGGTTCACCATCATGGGCATAGTGGCTTCAACCTGTTTGTAGAGTGGAAATTCAAACTCTTTCTCTTGTTCAAATATAGTGGCAGGCAATGCTTGTCCTAAAGTGGCAGGGGTTATACCAAGCATTGTATATTAGAGGATTCGGCTGGTTTTTAATGAGGGTAGGTGAGAGAGAGAGCATTTTGTCTAAACCAAGCCAGGAATAAATACCTTGAGCAACAGGTAATGGAACCCCAGGCGAGTCGCAAGGCTTTGGGTTTTTGGACTCTCTTTCCAGGGCTGTCGCAGCTGGCTCCTCTCCTTCACTCTCTTCTTCAGAAGAGGACTTCTCATCCGAGGAACTGGCAAAGATGGCTTTAAATAAATCCATGGATGGCCGGCTTTCTTCTTCCACGGCAGCTTCACTTGGGCCACTGGGTAGGCCTGATGGCTGAACCACAAAGGAAAAAGTGAAAAAGAAACAATGCACCTCTCCATCAAGTTAAGCCATAATCTGGAGCAAACTGTTGGAAGATTTCTCTTTCCACCTAAACTCTCTTGCAAAATAGCAAAATATCACTTAGTTATTTGCACTTTACGCTGTAGGATTGATTCTAGCCCCTCCTAGATATCCTAGTATGTCCTAAATAACCTAGATATCCTAGTACATACACAACATCTTTTCTCTTGTATTTTAAGTAACTGCAGGTTCTGTATTCTATCTGCTGCTCTACAAGGGGATAAAGAGCTAATGATGATGAAACTCTTTCAAGATTTATTATGTACCGTGATTAACTAACCCATGGCCAGGTGGAATGAACAACATACTATACCATTTCATGCTTTTCAGAGAGTATGCAAAACAAAACTATGAGAAATACACATTTCATTCATCTAGTTTCAACTTCAGGGCAAATTAAAACATGCATTCTGCACTTCCAAAATGTGCTTGTTTTAATTTTTACGTGCAAAATGTGGCACCAAAAACATTTCTACTAAAACATGTAAAATTAGTCCTGCACTACATCCTCTAGTAAATTGTCACCTGAGTCTCCAGAGCTTCCATTTTGGAGAAATGCATGAAGATAGCTTGATCCCATTTCCTGAGAATATTGTAGCTACCAATTCGTTCATCCAAGTTCATCCTACATCCATTTGGTATATGCTTGAAAGTGCCAACCACTCTTTCAACATAACTGTTCTGACCAAGGCTTCCTGAGACCATAGTTAATCACATGCTGAGTCCAAACAACCCTCTTTTCCTTTCAGCGGCTGTGAATTATGTTCATTCCCAGCCCATAATGAGTCCCAAACAGTCTCTCAAGATAAACACCCACCTTTATCTCCTTTGAATTGTTGCCAACAACCAAAGTGCCAAATTAACTGTAAAAAGCTAAACAGAGTACAAAGTCCACGCAGAGCTTCAAAGTTTAATCTGAACAGAGCAAACAAAGTTGCTTCCTGTCCCTTTGCTCCTCCTTTATATCTATGGGAGGGGGTTAGTGGAGGTTCGGAATGAGGGTTCAGCGGGGAAAACAGAATTGACAAGAACGGAAGACCGTCGTCTGTGCATACATGCACTGGGAACAGGCTCCCTTTGTTCCTCTGCCTCACTGCTGTCAGATTCTGGAGGCTCCGGAATCAGCACATAACTCTCATCTCTGTATTGGATGCAGGACCCTTGTCCAATACCCTCGACTCCCAGACTGGCCCATGTTCCTCCCCACTGTCTGACACTGCTGCCATCTCTGCAGGCTGCCGACAGACCACAACAATAACAGAAGCACCAAAGCCCCTCTACCTGAGTGGGAACAAGGTCACTAGTCCCATGTCTGGCCTTCTCTTCAATTGCTTTGGGGAGTTGCTCCTGAACATCAATTTTTGATCGAGCCAAACTTATAAATTCACTGATGGTATCCTTCTTCTTCTCTTTGTCAGGCACATCCCATCTGGAAGACTTCTTTGGCTCTGAAAGAGATGAACACATTTCCACGGGGTCATCACCCTTTCTTGATGAATTCAAGCAAGGTTTCTTTTTTTCTTGTATACATCCAGTTTTAAGAAAAAAACCTGTCTTTGATCATTAAGAATTTTAAATTTAGGGAACAAATGTCAACCTAGACACTCTCCCAGTTAGCCTGGGATTCTGTGTCAGCCCCACAAATGGTTTTTACTCTGTTATTGTCCTCTACACTTTGACTGGCTAAGTTATCTATGATTCAGGAAGAGATATACATCTTCTTCTGACAAATTAAAAATCTTACTGTTAGGAACATTATCTTGTTGCACTCCTGTTTTCGTTGGTTGATTCTGTATTCCTGACGTGGACTCTGAAGCAACGGTCAAGAAGTTGAACACAGAATACTTGTCACGTTTCACTGTCGGCAATCCAACAATACATGACCTGAAGAAAAATAAAAGCAGAGTTTCTCTCTATATATAGAAGGACCCTGCAAGCCCTTACATCATGGTGGAGTCGGAACGAGACTGAATGGAGTTTGAGCATTTACTGGCCAGATTCCCTTCCTGACACCTACATGGAGTTCACAGGACATGTTTTCTCTTTGCACCAAGAGAGAGAGAAGTATCTGTTACTCCCTAAGATCGAACCCACAGCCTCTTGATTGTGAGGTGAGAGCACCACCTCTAGACCACTGTGCTGTTTTCAGAGTTTCTACATCTAGCTTTGGGTAATTTTTCTGTTTCAGAAATATATGTGTTAAAATAGGTCACAAGTATAGAAATAAAACAGCATTTTAAAATTTACTCTTAAGGAATTATGGTGTATAAGTCAAAAATATAATTAAGAAACCAAGATTTTCTACACCAGAGTTCCCAACTTGTTGTTCCAAAGTTTCCGAAAGCAAACACAGATAAACTCCAAAACTGAAAGTTCATGGCTTTATTCCACAAATAACCCTCTTTGTAGATAACAGATGGCTTGCAGCCTATTAGTCCAATAAATCAGAGTCTGTAATCATCACACTAACTCCTTCGAACTTTTGCCTTTTACAAAGGCAAAAGCCGTTTGAAACCAGGCTTATATTCCCTAGAGGGAGGGGCCATGAATTAGCATCTTACTCCCGAGTTGCCTGTGCTGCTCTTCCATGAATCATCCTGCTCTCACTCACACCCAGAACAGGCTTCTCGGGAATGTCCTCCTGATTGCTGCCGGTGAACCACAACATTTGTGGGCCGCAGCCTTTTGGCTATTGGGCTCCTGTGCATACGCAGCTCCAGATGCACGGGCACTCGCAGCCCATTCACATAAGTGTTGCAGACGCTCGTGGCCCTACTCACACAAGCATTGTCATGGGGCGTTCATGGCTCCACTTGTGTGAGCAGTGGGTGTCCATGCATTTGCATGCCCCTCCCACAAAACCACTCCCTCATTCCTTCCTTCCCTCCACTCCGGGCCGCCAACCCAGAAAGGTTGGGAAACTCTAGTCTAAACAATAGTTATTAGATTTGACCACTTCTATTGGTCAACCATAAAGTTATCACCCCCAAAGTACTTGTTAGAAAATGCTAATGTACTCAACCAACTTACTCTGCATAGGGATCAGGAATATTAAACCTTTTGCACAAAAGTTTATCTGGGTGCCACTCAAATTTTTCCCTTGTCAGCTTTCCAAACATCTTCATCTTAGCAGCGGCTGCTTTGTCGTCAACGTTAGTCTAAAATAACAATGTGGTTCTCTGTTACAGCGATTATCACACATGTATTTTGGCAATAACTAACGAGGATTAAGCATAACTTTCTGATGGTCTTTTTTTTTAAAAATTGGCCTGGTTCACATTTCCACTAAACTAATTTTCACCGTGGCTTTATTTAATATATAAACCACAAGCTGTATTCAGATAGAATGAAACAAACTGCATTACGGCTTAGCTACTGTATTTGTGTTGTGAGAACTCTTAGCATTTTTTTTGGAGATTATTTTGAAAGGAATTGGTGCTCTGAGGATTCTTGCAAATCAACACAGTTCAACAGTTTCTGGATGAGTTTGGGATATACCTCTTCATCGCGAGGAACATCTACTTTATCAGATTCGTCCTCCAACTTTGCAGGAGTAAACCTTGAAGACAAAATCGAGCTGGAGGTTTTGTAGAATGCAGCAGCACGAGAGAATTCTTCCCGTTCTCTACCGCGCTCCCACTCCGTCATACTGGCATCTAGACAGTGTTCTGGCACATCTATGAGGACAAGAAAAATTTAAAAGTAAGCAAAAATGCAAAATCAATGAATGACCGAGTTATTTCAACTTCCCTTTTCTTGCTTTGTCAAATATTCAAGTGTCTAAAGGTCGTTTTCATTTCGGTAGCATGATAGAAAATAGTCTCAACAGAAGTATGAAAAAATCAAAGAGAATCTTCTAAAAAAAATTATGGCCACCCATCTTAACTAAATAGCTCAGTTAAAAAAAAATTACACAATAGAAAAGTCAAAAGGAAAATCTTAAAAAAAAAAAACTATGTCAAAGTACAGCCCAGTACACAAACATATCTTGCTGATCTCCTAGCAAGCAGAATCATAAACCAGTTTGTTCTTGCCCTATTATTTTGGTAGACACAAGCCATAATTCCTGCTTTGGATGTTGCATTACACAAACCACGAACCAGGGTTTCCTGGTGTTTTTAGACTAGTATTTCTAGTAGATTATACACGAAAGAAATATTAACAGTGGAAGCAAGGATGTTTTAACATCCTTTACATACCAGGATTTGAATCAATCGTAACAAACAACTATACAGAAATAATGAACAAGATTATACTTGATGTGCTGGCCACCAAAGATGACGTTTTAAAATGCTGGACATATTAAACATTGGAATAAATGTCTATCTCATGATGAAAACTTATACACTGCCTCTTTTGCTTCTTCAGATTTGGATGCTGCCTGCTTAAATTCTGTTTGCTGTAGAATACTTGAATTAAAATGAAAAAGTGCTAGATGAAGGGAGAAAAGAGCTGGGGAAATGTTTGCTACTTGCCTTTCTTTCCATATGCAAGGTTTTCTAAGTAATGTTCATATCTCTTTTGCTTTTCTGGGTTGCTGGCAAATGGTTTGAAGTTGGTTGAGCCAGTTGTAGATAACTGCGACCCCAGCATCAATTGCCACTTATGTGGCACATCAGAGGCAGGAGGAGCGTGGAATTTTTTATAGGGAGATTGTTGTGGCACGGTGTCAGTTTTCCGTTGTGGTTGTATTGCCTGTTTCACTTCTTGGATCCTTTCTTTGTCTTTATCTGACAAATATTCTAGAACAGAAGTGGTTGGGCCTAAACAAGATCTCTTTTTAGTACTATGTATTGATTGCAAAAAAATCAAATCAAGTCCTGTATCACCTTACTTACTTACTTATTTAGAAGGAATTCTTTATTGGCCAAGTGTGATTAGACACACAAGGAATTTGTCTTTGGTGCAAATGCTCTCAGTGTACATAAAAAGAAAAGATACATTCTTCAGGAATCATAAGGTACAATACTTAATGATAGTCATAGGGTACAATAAGCAATTGAATCATACTAGGAAACAGTCAATATAAATTGTAAAGATACAAGCAACAAAGTTAGTTATACAGTCACAAGTGGGAGGAGATGGGTGAAAGGAAGGATAAGAAGATTAATTGTGGTAGTAATCAAGAATGTATTGCCTTGTTTAGATAAAACATTTGTAAAAAGCCCCTATTTTCAATAAATTAAAAATATACATGTTTTAGGATATATTTAAATTTAGATAGATTAGAGAGAGATGATTGATATAGATGATTGGTAGAGATAGATAGAGATATAGACAGATATAAATTTAAAAAGACAATCAAAAATGCCTACAAAATAATAAGTCAGAACAAAATGATTCCAGATTCCAGATAGAGCAGTGCCCGAAACCCCGTAGTCCCCGGCCAAGGTACCTCTCCAAAAAGGTACCTGGTCTCCCGTCCCACGTACCAAAGTGTACATGCCTGCATCCCACCAAGGAAGTTTCACTTATTTGCATGGCCCTGTTTCTGGCAAGCCACAGCCCGGTGATGATTCATGGCCTGGGGGAAGGAGGGTTGGGACCCCTGAGTTAGAGGGCATGCATCGTGCAAAAGTAGTATCAGGATATTGGATACCTTTCAGAGCAATTTCACCCAGCACTTCCCTTCTCTCGGAAGCGGTTTTCTGGTGTCTACTCTGGATTGCTGTGTCGCTCAGAAGCTTCCCTGTGGATTCTGCCAAGGCTTGCAGTAAGTGGGAGTTTTCAGTGGTAGCTTTTATCACAGGTCGAAAGTAATGGATTGGTCTGTAGTCTCTTGGCAGGTCTGGTGGAGGGTAAGTCTTTAGTGAAAAAAACCAAGAGAAGACAAAATGTTTGTCTTGCTTGCAGACAAGTGAGTCATTACATGCTGGACATTGGGAAATACACAAAATTAAATCTGAACTCAAGTATATAAACCAGTGTTTTTCAACCAGTTTTTCAGCTTGAAGATGATGTGTGGACTTCAACTCCCAGAATTCCCCAGCTGGCAAAGAATTCTACAAGGTGAAGTCCACACATCATCTTTAAGTTGCCAAGGTTGACAAAGACTGATATAAACCAATAACAATAGCATTAAAAAAATTATTTTAAAATATTGGGACTATTTGTTGCAGAAGTCTAGCAGCTATCAAACTTGAAATCCAATCACCTCAGAACACCAGTTGTTTCCCGTTGCCCCCAATACATGCACTATTGTGGTTTGTTGTTTTTTACCATTTTGCCAATCTTAACAAAAGTATCCTGCTCTTATGCATTGTAAAATGATTGCCACAGCAGATTCTTTATTAGCAAAACACGGCAGAGGGAAGATCTGATTTGGGGAAAAAAAAATCCCTCGATATTCCAAAGATCAGGTTTAGGGCAGTGATATTCTCCCCTGTTGCCTTTTGGAATAGAATACAAACAAAACAGCAGCAACAAAATATGTCATGTGTTATTAAAAAAATCTACAATGTTTCAAATGATAAAGCAGATTAAAGAATCGATTTTATACACTTGGAGGTCTTGTGGTGAATCCAGTGTATCTTCATACATATACTGGCAGATATTGTTCTGACCAAGGCTTCCAAGACCGTAATTATGCACATGCTTATTTTAAAAACAAGTCTTGTTTTATTGCAACACTGGGAATTATTTGCATTCCCAGCCAGTAATGAATCTCAAACAGTCCCTCGAGATAAGCACCCACCTTGCTTTCCTGTGAAGTAGTGCCAATAACAGAAGTGTCATATGAACTAGACAAAAAACCAACTGAAGTACAAAGAGCTTCAAGAATGAATCTGAACTGAACGAATGACTTTGCTTCCCGCAAAGGTTTCATCATCTTGGCCTGACTTTTATACTTTATGGGAGGGACAATCACCTCCCAGCCTTGCTCTCAAGTCGCCCCTTTTGTTTCAGCTGCTATCGCCTTCTAGCAGCTCTACGCACATGTGCACTGGGAACAGGCTCCCCTGGGTCCTCTGTCTCACTGCTGCCAGACTCCGAAGGTTCCGGAGTCATTACCCTACTCCCAGATGGTCCTGGCCACATCTCTGCATCAGATGCAGGACCCTCGTCCAAGTCCTCTCCAGAATCCCTGACTGATCCCCTTTCTATCCCACTGTTGTCTGCACAGACTGCCGGCGAACCACAACAAAGATATTGGCAAAAAGGAAAGCGAACTAACCTTGGCAGGAGTTACTGATTTAGAAGCCAAGTCGAAGCCATCCAAAATTTTCCCGAAGTACCTCTTTTCTTTCTCTCTTTCTATAAAATAATAGACAAATTCATTAGCACTTTCAAAATAAACCAATAGGGGAACACTTCCTAAAAGGCCTCAACCAATGACAAAATATTCAGAGGCTTCCAGACCTGGTTTGCTTTTATAAGGATGGGGGGCTGTCCAACCATATAACCCGTCTCCTGGCTCTTCGTCTTTCAAAATGCTGTCATATTTGGAAAGGGATTCAACTGCATAAATATCTTCATCTTCCTCTTCCAAAGCACCAACCCCAAAGGCCTAAAAGAAGAAGCATAGCATTAGAGTTAGACGTTGTCTTCACTGTTTTAAATAGCCTGATAACTGCACAGGCAGTCCTCGATTTACAACAGTTCATTTAGTAACCGTTCAAAGTTGCGGGGGCACTCAGAAAAGGGACATGGCCATTTTTCAGACTTACGACCATCGTGGCATTCCCCCAAGTGATTGGAATTCAGGCACTGGCCACTGACTCCTATTTATGATGGTTGCAGCGCCCTTCTGACAAGCAAAGTCTTGGTGGCGTAGTGGTTAGAGTGCAGTACTGCAGGCTACTTCTGCTGATTGCTGGCTGCCTGCCTGCAATTTGGCAGTTCGAATCCCACCAGGCTCAAGGTTAACTCAGTCTTCTGGTCTTTCTGAGGTGGATAAAATGAGGACCCAGATTGGTGGGGGCAAGAGGCTGACTCTGTAAACCACTTAGAGAGGGCTGCAAAGGGCTGCAAAGCACTATAAAGTGGTATATAAGTCTAAGTGCTATTGCTAAAGTCAACGGGAAAGCCAGGTTCACATACTCACCGTGTTACTGACTTAACGACTGCAGTGGTTCGCTTTAACAAGTGTGGTGAGGAAGGCCGTAAAATGGAGCAAAACTCAGCTAACAACTGTCTTTCTGCTTAGCAACAGAAATGCTGCTTGTGGTCGTAACTTGAGGGCTACCTATCTCTGTATCAGGTGGAATGAGGAAAAAGGGGCAACCTGCTTGAACTGGCTGTAACAAAAGAGTTCCCAACTTGTCATTCCCATAGCTGACTGTACTTATACATGAATAAATCATAACTGTTCTGAAGTATATATTACACTAGTGTGTCAGCTTTGAAATTCAGCTACCACATTTTTTTTTTAGAGAGTTAGAGGAGTTGAAAAGTTCAAGGTTATTCTGTATGTAGTATTAAGATTTTCCAGTTGCAGTTAATTGGGTCTCATGATTTATGAAGTGTAGAAGTGGGAGGAGAGAAGGGAGGAGAGAAGGTGGATTCTATGTAATGTGGGAAAAAACTTTCACTTGGGAAATTGCTTTTGACATGCCAGATCTGTTTCTAATAAATCAACTGGAGAGATAACATCTCAGAGTGATTGATATCGTGAATATTTTCTGGATGCTTTACACAGTGAAGGTGAACCCTTTGGGCCCGAGTGCCCAAAGGGTGTGCACGTGCACAAACATACCCAAAATGCAAGATGTGCCCCCCCCACATGCACCCCAATGGATGCACACCCCACCCCCATACCCCGCCCCTGCACATGCACACCCCACACGCATGCAAAGACCCGAAGGCCAACTGGCTGGCAGGAGGGACACACATGCATGGTGGAGCTAAGCTGGGGAGATATGTGCCCACAGAGGGGGGTCCGGGTGCCACCTGTGGCACGCATGCCATAGGTTTGCCATCACGGTTTTTTAGATTTCACCTGCTCTTTTCTCAAAGTCTAGTCCAAAATTTTAACCTGCATTGTATTTTACCTGTCCTGAAATGCCCAGTTTCCGTCCTTTACCATGCCGTACATCCCCAAGATGACTCAAATTTTCAGGGCCGAAGCTGAAAAGATTGAAAGGTTCTTCTGAAGTGCCAAATAAAGCTTTGTTGGGATCCAGCCCTTTGTAACCTAGGCCATGGAGGTTTTCTTTCGGAGTCAGATCTACTGGCATCACATCTTTGGGGGCAAAGGTCACATTTTCCGGCTGGTATTCATCTTCTTCTTCCTTTATAAAATAAAATATGTTATTTTTGTAAGTTGGCCAAATTTTTAAGCCCTGTCTTTTTTTCTCACTGGCAATTCTTTGAAGCGGCCTATGTTGGTAATTCTAAGCAGCAGCAATCCGTGGACTTTTATTATGTCTAAGGTTTGCTTCAGCGATTCATTATGTTGTTTCAGATTCTAACAATAGTTAAAATGGAGAACATCAGAGTTCTATTCTCCTACACTTTCTGCTTCCGCCATAGAGCAGCATTTTACAGGTAGTCCTTGATTCGTGACTGGGATTGGTTCCGACAAAATAGTCATTAAGAAAATCGGGTCAGCGTGAAATCACTAGTTGGTGCCATTTCATTCTGACAATGTTCTCTTCTATAGTATCCTGTGCCTGACTCAGTGTTTTTCTTTTTTTTTTCACCTTCTTGCAGGGCAGAGAGACTGCCTAAACAAGCTATCTCTTTCTGAGCTGTTTTTCTAACTCAGTACTTCCTTACAAAGTGCTAAATGCCTTAATAAGTTCAGCCCAGTAACCAGAAGCTCTGCCTGAAACTGACCAGACAGTAATCAGTTTCCCACTGAAGGTTTTGTTGTTGTTGTTTTTAGGTATTTTGGTCCCAAAATTATTTTTTCATCACTGTTGTATTTCCCATTGTCACTAATGGCAGCAATTAGTAATCAAGAACAGTTGTTTTTACTCCTTGCCACTTTATTTATTTATATAGTCATTGTCTGCATGTAAATAAATTACATGAAAACTATCCAGGGCACAGAACTGTTTATATGAAAAGCTTTCATGATACAAGATGCCTTTTCTGCAAAGACAAGGGCCAATGTTTTTTCACTTATTGAAAATTACAAGGCATTAAGATGTTAAAAGAATTACTGTAATACTCCTTATTGTAACCACAAAGAGTTGGTATTTATTGAATAATTCCAATTCCGTATTTTTTTTTTAAAGTTAAAATTTCCAACAAATGCTGTACAATTACCTCTGAATCTTCAGATCCCGGAGGCAAAGCACAGCCATATATTTTTACTCCAGGCTCTGTAACCAAACAGTGACAATCACGGTTAAAATGCCGTATTTTTCATTACTTTTATTGAAGAAACAAGTTATGCTGCTGCAATCCCACTAAATTCAAAGTAATTTAAATTACTCCAGTATACGAGTGATGAATTATGCAATAGCAAACTTTATACTATATACTAACCAGTTATATATATAAAAATAGATCAAAACTGATATATTAAAGCAGCCATATCTTAAATATGAAGATAGGAACAAGTTATTTTGCAATATTGTGCTTCTCCCCTTATAGCACAAGCAAACAGATCAGGAAATCTTTTAAGAACTCTGATTTCATATTTTGCCCAAACCAGAAAACAATATTTATCTGTTTTGAAACAAGTCAGAATATTGTATAATTAACAAACAATGGTTCAACATTCTGACTTATGTCAAAATCATAGTGTTTTCCTAATTTGGACCAAAATGGAAAAATATGATTGGGTCGTTCCTGCTTTGCTTGTTTGTACTTCAAGGTGAGAAGCAAAGGCCTTATTAAGCAGGGACATAATTACCTGAACTAGATAATTCATTTTATTCTGATCTTGTTGCAAAACAATAGATTCAGAGGAAAGTACCAGGTTTTTGTTTCTGTGGCTTCCTCTTTACTCGGGGCCCAACACCTTGTCCTTCTTTCCAGCCCATTTTTCGCAACAAATCAATCCCAATTGTTATTCTGGAAAAAAAAGAAATGGGTAAACAAGTTATAACTACAGGTAATCCTCGACTTATGACCACAATTGAACCCAAAATTTATGTTGCTAAATGAGACATTTCTTAAGTGAGTTTTACGACCTCTCTTGTCCCAGTTGTTAAGTGAAGCATTGCAGTTAAGTTAGTAATCCAGTTGTAAAGTGAATTTGGCTTCCCTATTGATTTTGCTTGTCAGAAAGTCGTAAAAGGTGATCACACAATCACTGCAATCGTCATAAATATGAACTAACTAGAATCCAACTAGAACCCTTAAACAAATGCACTCAAACAATCGTAGAAACAGAAACTAGATGCAGACTCATCCCTCTGAGATTTGACAGGTCTTGTCTCTTTTGGCCTTTTGTAAGGCCTTGAAAATTTAACTGTTGTGCCTGATCCTAGGAGTAGGATATAGCCCATCTTCTGGTTATGGGGATGATTGGTTAGATTAATGTGCTGGCTGTGGAATTCTAGAAGTTGATGTCCATGCATCTTAATGAGAAGAGCCATGGTGGCACAGTTGTTAAGAGTGTAGTACTGCAGGCTGCTTCTGCTGACTTCCAGCTGTCTGCAATTTGGCAGTTAAAATCTCACCAGACTCAAGGTTAACTCAGCCTTCTATCCTTCCAACATGGGTAAAATGAGGACCCAAATTGTTGGGGGCAATAGGCTGACTCTGTAAACTGCTTCAAGAGGGCTGTAAAGCACTGTAAAGTGATATGTAAATCTAAGTGCTATTGCTATTAACATTGCCAAGTTCAGAAATGTTGAATTAGATTATGCCCAGCTCCTATGTGTTTTACTTGTTTTTTTTTTACATTATACATTTTACGGATTTGATTGTCTAAAGCCACCTAGAGTCAGGCAAAAGGGAGATGGGCAGTTATACAAATAAAATAAATGAATTCTGTAACAGTCCTAGATTTAGCATCAGGAACACTTGCTTATGGAGGAAGAAGAAATCCTGCCTGTTTTCTAGCAAAAATGACTCAAAGAGTTCTTCAGGTGTTCCAGAAATCAAAAATATAACACATGCAATTATCCACAAGTAGCAGGTTATTTTTCAATACTTACTTTGCAGGCGTGATGAATTCATCCAATACTGTAGCTCCAGGGATAGGTGCAACTATTCCTGCTAGCTGTCTGGCCTTCTCCTGGATTTTGTCTTTGCTTTGGGAAGCAAATGCATCCGTGATTGTAATTTCCTTTGGTGCAATGCCATGTTCACCAAGATCCTTCCAGGGAAAATAAAATGTTTTTTTGGGAGGGAGGGTCAGAATATTTTATTTCTAAGTCCACAAATTTTAACAGTAACTTTGGAACAAAACAACAACAGGTGTACTTCCTTTGTACAAAAATCTCTGTTCTTTATTTAAACAAAGCTATTTAAACATGTCTGTTAACCATGCAGTAAAAGATTGTGTACAAAAAAACCAGGCTTATATTTATCATTTGTATGGTCACCGAAGTGACTTTGGATGATGTACAACTATATACATAACAATATTTACATATCTATGTACCACATAGATATCATATATAAATAGATGTCTGGAATTATATAAAAGCAATAATCTCCATCATCTTACTTCTTCATCCATAAAATCCTCTGGCTCGAGAACTTTCTTTTCTGCTCTGTTTTGGCGAGATGACACAAAGGTTGATGGTGCCCATCCTTGGAAGACAAAACATTGTTATAAGATGTGAGTTTATAGCAGGATTGAGTTTTAATTTCCAATTAAAACTGCAATTGCTATACCCACTCACTCCGAACTTCTTTCACTGACTTACTATAACTAAATAACTGACTTACTATGTCCAAGTGAACATTGTGTAGAACTGTGTTGGACATTATACAAACTGCATGACAAATGATTTTGTGTATGAATTCCTAGCTTTGGGCAATACACTGTGATTGTTTTAATTTTTAAAGTGTTTACTTGATCGTCTTGTCCCTTTTGCAAGGCTCAAGGATAGCACGAAGACACTAACTTCTTTTCATCACATTTGCTGAACATGCCAGTCAGCTGGGATCCCAAATAAACAGCATTGACAAGCCACAAGCTGTCAGCACTGACTGGCTTGCAAAGTTCACACAGACTCACAAAGCATGCAAAGTTTAACATGAAAGAACTGCATTATGAATCAGCACAATGTGTGTCTATCTCTAGTAGTCTCTGTTTAACAATCTAATCTGTACAGTTTAAACTATTATTAAATGACATAAATAAGATGCATTCCCGTGATCCAGCACTTTCACAATCGTTTAGAAGCCGCAACGGAATCACTGTATGCATTGAGCCATGTAACTTCACATAGTGTGTACAACCAACCAAGATGTTACCATCTTGGACACTTTTTTTAAAAAAAATCCAACTCAGCCCAGCTTTATGCCAAGAGGAACCAAATAAATTTCAGACATAGATCCTTACTAACCTTCTTTGGATCCGACAGTGTTAAAATAGCCAGCTGAGAAACCACCACTGAATGCGCCATGAAATCGTTTATACCGCCCCTTCTCATCTTTGACCGTCTGGTCTTGGAGAGGAACTGGCTTCTTAATGCGCTCACCTGGATCCTTCCTTCCTTCCTTCCTTCCTTCCTTCCTTCCTTCCTTCCTTCCTTCCAAGGAAGGAAGGAAGGAAGGGATGAACAGATGAAATGTTAGATCAGCTTTCATGTCTAAGATGGAACTAGAACTCACCATCTGCTAGTTTCTAAGATGGCACTTTCACTTACACCAAACTGTCTCCAAAGCTGCAGAGAAGTAGCCCCTCTCCTAATTCTCCTTATGCCCCATTTTTCCCCTCTCCCAGCCTCCTTCCTCCCCAATTGGCAAAGAGCTTCCAGGAGGATCTTAAGAACCCCATGCAACAGACTTTCCCCAATCTGGGGCTCCTCCAACTGCCCCACACTACAACTCCTTGGCCCAGGCAGAAGGGAAAAAGGAGGCCGTGCCACTGCAGAAGCTGTAGGAGGGCACAGGTGCCAACACGAGAGACAACAATCAAGCATTGATGATTATGACCTACTTGGGGAACAACGTCTGTAGGGGTCCAGGCTGTTTCTCAAAAAAAGAGTCGGCAGGGGGACCATCCCTCCTTTTCTTCGCCTCTCCCCGCAAAAAAAAACAAGAAGAGGTCTAGAGGGAAAGGGGCCGAGTAGGCGGATTTACCTTCTTCCAAGTCGAGGTCGCCCCAGGGCTGCCAGTGGTCGAGGAGCAGGAGGAGCAGGCATGACGGTCGGCGGTAGAACCCCGTCGTCTGTAAAGGAGGCGGGGCGAGAGGCGGGGCCTGGTCGGCCAGCCATCGCCCGCCCCCTCCCACCTCCCACCGGTGGCGCGCGCAGCCCGAGAAGGAGGCGTGGCTATCCCCAGGAGGAAAGGGGAGGGGGAAGAAGCGCGCCGCGTTTGGTTTCGTTTGCGCATGCGCGCGTGCTTCAGGCCAGTTTTTGCCAATGGTTTTTTGAAAGGTGGTTTGCGCGTCTGAGTTTGTGGTGGGAGCCCCGTTCAGTTGGTTGATATTGCCCGATGGCAGGGCTGAACGTACCCCGGAATTTCTCTCAAAATAAAGTTTTTACCTCCGATCTAAATAAATCCTGGTCTATGTAAAGTAAATGTTTTTTGGTTCTTTGGGTGATGGGAAACGAATGCAATGCAATGCAGTCCAGTGCAGTTCAATAGAATAGAATAGAATAGAATAGAATAGAATAGAATAGAATAGAATAGAATAGAATTCTTTATTGGTCAAGCGTAATTGGACACACAAGGAATTTATCTTGGTGCAAATACTCTCAGTATACATAAAAGAAAAGATACATTCCTCAGGAGTGGAGAATCGTAAGGTACAACACTTAATAATAGTTGTAGGGTACAAATAATCAGAAACAGTCAATATAAATCGTATAAAGCAACAAAGTTATACTCATTCAGTCACAAGTGGGAGGGGATGGGTGATAAGGAGTGATGACAAGATAATAAGTAGTGCGGACTTTGTAATAGTTGAACAGGGTTGAGGGAATTATTTGTTTAGCAGAATCGTTTAGAGTAGAGTTGGAAGGGACCTTTGAGGTCTTCTAGTCCAGTCTCCTGCTCAAGCAGGAGATCCTATACCATCTCAGACAAGTGGCTGTCCAGTCTCTTCTTAAAAACCTCCATTGATGAAGCACTTACAGCATTTGGAGACAAGCTGTTCCATTGGTTGATTGTCCTCACTGTTAGAATCCTATTGTCTGTTAAAGAGGAACAGTGAAAAGGCAGGAGGGGTCCTTGGTGCTCTCTGACCTTGCTTGTTTTCTTGAAGACCTTTATTACCCTTGACTAGCTAACATCATCAGTATGTTAGCTAGTTAAGGGTAATAAATCTGCAAGAAAACAAACTCAGAGAGCATCAAGGAGCTCTCATTTCAGCCCTGAGCTACCAATATTCTCCTGTAGTGAAAAGGCAGCTGAGGTGCATACGTGTGCATGGGGGTGGGGGGACCAGGATGTGGTAGCTTAAAAAGATTGGGGGTGTAGCCTGGATGGAGAAAATCTCATTTTCAGAAGCATCTGAAAGTGAACCTATCTTTACCTGGCAGGGAGATGGGGCTAAGCGCACCTGTACAACCAATAGCAGGGCTAATTTGACCAGAAGAGGTCAGTGTGAGTAAACTGCTGTGTGTTTATGTGCCTCTGAACATTTTTACTGAGAACAGTGTTTTTCAAGCTTGACAACTTTTAAAATGCTGTGGACTTTGACTTCCAGAATTCCCCAGCTGGCCCATAGATCTTAAAACTTGTCAAACTTGAGAAGCTGTGATCTAGAGAGGTTATTTTTTTAAAAAAATTAATGGGTGTGAGTCCACAACTTTCAGTATGAATCACAGCCTTGGCATCTGCAGGAAATGCTGTGATGTCAAAATAATGACATGCTTGCAGTGACGCCACCATGCAAATGAGGTTATGAAATTGACAGTTTCAGGATTTGGAAACTGAAAAGGACAAAACATCTGGAGAAAAGCTTACGATGATGATTACTCAATAGAAAAAGAGCAGAGGGCATAATAATTTCTAATGTATTCATTACCTGTTGCATTTTTATTTTCAGATATTTTTAATGCCACCTTTATTTTTATAAATAAGTCGAGGTGGCGAATGTATCCAATATTCATTCCTCTACATGAATGATCAAAGCTTCACTCTTACTTGCACTGAATAAACATTGGTACAATACCTGGATATTCTTTGGCACCTTCACATGTATTTTTTCCCCCTAGGCACATGACATGCATATTTGTGGTGTAGTCAGAAATTATTTTTATTTTCTGAGAATGACTTTGAAGCCTATATGGGCTGCAAAAGCCTTTTTGGAAACAAAGATGAAACTCACAAGTTCTGTGCTTTGCAGCATGCAAATACCCTCCCCCACCCCCTCAGTTAATAAAATAAGAAAATTGGGTGAAAATCACAGAAAGCCAATGATGTCTGATTTGTAAGTTGCTGAGGTTATGCCTTGCGGAAAATCAGGATTTGCTAGAAATTCCTGAATGCATGATTGGCAGAAGACTATCTGGAACTGGAGGTTAAACCAAGATTATTATTTATCCACAGTGCTGGAAGACTATGTGTGTGCACACCTGGTATATATATATCTGTGGGATGTTACAATTTGCATTTTGAGTTGTTGCTCTGAAAAATGTTATTGTTATATGTAGGGTTTGTATATATATCACATTATGCCCTAATACAGATGTTCTCAACCTTTTTATGGCTTTTGGAGCCCTATTTACTTCTGGGTGACACCCGCCCACTCATAATCACCGTTAAGGTACTTATTGCAAAGTCTATCCTGCCAGGATGGCTCCCTATGACCCCCTACAATATAGTATGGCATCCTGGAGAGATCATACAGTTCACATTGAGAAATTATGATCGGGGTTGGAGTAGCTGTGTTCTATGATTCCTTCCAACTCTATGATTTGATCTTTATATCCTGCCATAAGGATCTTTAATTTAAAAAAGCAATAAAATATTGATAAAGATATAGTGCAATGTTTCTCAAACTTGGTAACATGTGGACTTCAATTCCCAGAATTCCCTAGCCAGCATCATAGCTGGCTGGGGAATTCTGGGAGTTTAAGTCCCCCTACCTTAAGGCTGCCTATTTGAGAAACACTGGATAGCATGTCTTTATCTTTGATCTAATTTCTTTTTGCTTTTATTGATGTGTCATTTTTCCATAATAGACTATCAGTATATTGTATTGCCAATTCCTTTAATTTCCCAGCTTTGCCTGCACGCCCAAGATTCTGGTCTCCCATTAATGTACAACCAGGCCTGATCCTGCTTAGTTTTAAAAGTTAGATGGTAAGTTAGATGGTAGCATCTAAGTAAGCTTAGTTTTAAAAACTAAGCTTACTTAGATGCTACCATCTAACTTACATGCTACCATCCTTCCAGATACTGGAAGTATTAAAACACAATTAGCACATTTTAAAATGTTTCCTTTCAGTAATTAAGTGATTTATTTTTTAGAAATAAGTTAACAATCAAAAATAAGGCATGTTTACAGATTTTGTCTTCTTTTAAGGCATCTCAGAGGCATTCTTCCTTTTTGTTCCTATTCTGGGAAATGAGTTGCTTTTCAAAACCACAGGATAATCATCACACACACATGCACAAATGCACAGACACACACACAAACGAAATAGAGGACAAAAGTAAAAAAAGAAAATCTCACTGACTCACTTGCATTCCTTTTGCTGAATAAGTTGGACATGTTCAAGATATCTCTGCCTGACCTTTGAAACTTTCGTCATTTGAATTTTTTATAAATATATATTATTTACATCACACACCCTCTCTGGAGCTGAGTTGATTAAATATATCCCATCTCAATACACATTCCTTTTAATATCTGATCAGAACATTTATTGGGCATTGAAACTCTTTGTTGTTGTTTTTATTCTTGTTTCTCTTCCCATGCAATTATTCAATGTGGAGGAAGGAATATTATATGTACAATACTTTCAGAGATGGTCTCTGGGCATTTTAAAAGGGATCAGTTGCATGTAGAGGAAGGACATCTAATAAAAATACAATTCCATATTTTAGATTAACAAAAGGATCAATAGTTTTATTCAAGGATAAAAGTTCGACCAGTTGATCGAAACATAAAAGCTTTTGATTTTAAAGGCAGAAAGCCTTAAAGAAGACCCTTCTTAGCCATAAAATGAGAACCTCAAACACTGTTCTGCTTTCCCATTGACATGTATCTGTATTGAATCCTGACAAGAAAAACAAGCTAGGTGTTGATAGATTGTTTTGTTGACAATTAACAGTATGCTCATGATATAATTGTCTAATTTAAATTCATATTATATATTCCAAAACAAGTCCAGTCCTTCAGGGATGCTTCAGTGTGGATCTGAAAGTTTAAAGATACTCTTTCCTGGGAAACACCTAATGGAGAAAGAACTTTTCACTTTACCCTTTCAGGGACAATTCATTTTACCACATTGAAAATAGCAGTCTTAAAAGTTCAATAATCGCATTCCAAACCTGCCACTCCACATTTTTGCTTTGTGGCTGTAAAACAATCTATCAGTTGTTTTCACTTTTACAGTGAACAATGCTCACGAACTGGCAACTTCCCTGAATGCCCCAGAAATGTGGTATGTGTGTGTGTGGTGATGGGGAAAATCTACTATGATGTGTACCAAATCTCTCTGGTTCTTGAAAGAAAAAGCATTTCAGAAAGAGTTCTCTACCCCCACTGAAGAATTATTCCCAAAGGAGAGGACCATCCTACCCACATGCTCCCCTTGGATAGCAAAAGAGAGACAAGAGGAAGAAAGAAAAGAAAAAGAAAATTCCTCACTAGAACTAAAAAGATGTTGAAAGACTCAGAGGACAAAAAGATAAGATTCCACTGGGACCCAGTTTCTTGGCAACCAAATCCTTTTCTGCAGAGACACAGAAAATATTGCACGGCATTAAAGGAAGGACAATGCTTTTTTAAAAAGTTGTATATTTCTATTCCTACCATTATTTATTCTAAACAAATGTAAACAACTGACAAAACCAACTGGATAAGGAAACCTAAGGCTGTGGTTTAAGAATAACAAAGGGCCACCTCTTTATGCATTTGTCAGAAAACTAGCTCTATGTTGTACTTTGCCAGTCAGCTGAGTTGGGCGAAGCAATTCAGGTTAAACCTAGTTGAATTACAATGCAGGTAGTCCTTGACTTATGACCACAATCATAATCAGAATTTTCGTTGCTAAGCGAGGTGTTTATTAAATGAATCACATGTGATTTTAGCATCTTTTTTGCCCTGCTAGTTATGTGAATCTGCATTGACTTTGCTTGTGGAAAGCTGTGCAAGGTAGGTGGCAGATCGTGATGCTGCAACTATTCTAACTACACATCCATTGCCAATCGCCTGAATTTTGACCAGGTGACTGTAGGGATGCTATGATGGTCGTAATTGGGGAAGACCAGTTGTAAGACACTTTTCCTACACCACTGTAACTTCAAACCGTTGCAGACCAAATGGTCGTAAATCGAGAACAAGCAGTGGCATGTCATCTAATCCCTCTAATGAGTGAAACCACCCATGTATAAACCATGGTTTACACCTGCCTATTTTGTGAATCTGACAGTTAAACTAAAGCAAACGAAGGTTTAACACAAAGCTAGGGATCCTCCTAAGGGTGAGTGGATAGACCTAATCCAGAAGCAGATCCCATTCCTGTCCTTAGCAGGATCAACTGACCCTTCGATCTGCTCGGGGTAGGGATAGGATCTGCCTCTCGATTAGGTACAGAGCCACAGATCCCGGGAACCGATCTTCCTGGCCAGTGGTGGGATTCAAATTTTTTACTACCGGTTCTGTGGGCATGGCTTGGTGGGCGCGGCAGGGGAAGATTACTGCAAAATCCCCATTCCCTCCCCACCTGACTAACGACGAAAGGTCGAGGCAAGAGGACACGTCCCGTTGTTTTCCTCTGGGTCGGTTAGTCGACCCTGAGTCCTCGCAGAGCATAGCATGGGGGGGGAGGCCAGTCAGGTGGGATTTAGCAGTTCTCCAAACTCCTCTGAATTTCTGCTACCGGTTCAACAGAACTGGTCGGAACCCGCTGAACACCACCTCTGTTCCTAGCTAAACCCGCAGTCCTGGCAGCTTGTCCTTTGACCGGGAGCCTGGGAATGGGTGGGAGAAACGCATCCCCAGTTTGGGTTGACCTCACCGCTCTTAATTCCAGGTTGCTCCCCTCCTTGATGGATGGAAGCTAATCAAGGAGAGAGAAACAACCTGGAATTAAGGAGAAACACCCTGACAGTGAGGACAATTAACCAGTGGAACAGCTTTTCTTCAGAAGTTGTGGGCGCTCCATCACTGGAGGTCTTTAAGAAGAGACTGGCTATCAGCCACTTGTCTGAAAGGATGCTTAAGCAGGGGGTTGGACTAGAAGACCTCCAAGGCCCCATCCAGCTCTATTCTGATTGATTGATCGACTTCCTTCCAGCTGGACTCTGATTCTTTGCACAGCCGCTGCTGGGCGGGACTGCGGCCCGAATCCACGAGGCCCGTCGGGTTCCTTCGCGAAGGAGGAGGAGGAGGAGGAGGAGCACTCCCTCCCCGCGGGTTTCCCAGGTAGAAGGGGAGGAGCTGGCCGAGCAGCGAAACCAACCGCAGCCGGTGCTGCGCCCGGGCGCTCAAGCGGGGCGGTGGAGGCGAGGACTCACTGGTGAGTTGGCCACGGAGGCAGCGGGCGACACCATCCCCGGCCCCGGTTACCAGCGGCTGGAGATGACGGAGACGCTGCTGCCCACCGGCTGTCCGGCCGCGGACCAGAGAGGCTCCTGCTATTTTCGCAAGGTGAGCTCAAGGCAGGGCGAGACGGGGTCCCTCCTGGCGCGGGAGACCCTTTGCTCTCGGGGGCGGTGGTGCCTGCCGACTCTTGGCGAGGTTCCTCGGGAATTTAGGGGAGGGGAGTTTAGTTCTGTTCTCATCTGGTCCGGTTGGCACCGGACTTTTGAAAAAGCAAAGCAAAGCAAAAATAAATTAAATAAAAAGTTTTGGTTTTTTTTTTTTGAAAAAAAAAAATATCAAAATCCCGCCTGCGTAACAGGTATTTTCTCCGCCCATTCGGAGCCTCCTTTATGCGAAGTTGGAGGAAAAGACAGGTGAGGATTGGGCAGGGTGTGTGTGTGTGTGTGTGTGTGTGTGTGTGAACTGGAGTTTTGCCTTCCGAGGAGGGTCCGGGGAGAGAGAGAAACCTTACCCCAGCGCCCGCCCCTCCCCACTTCTTCCAGTCACCTCCCTTCCTTCTCGGCGAAGTGAAAACCTTGGGAAAAGTCCTGCGTTTTTTCCCCCCCTCCCCTTATATAAACTGTGAAACCAGTGTAAACTCTGCCTGGTGGGTGAAAACCGAATCGGGGGAGGGAATGGTGGCGTGGAGTGGGGGGAGACACTGACCCTCACCCAGAAATTCACTTGGTTCCTTGGGCACCTGTTGCCTTCGCCCCAACCCCATCTGGTGCATGCTATGGAATACATTTATGGATCAGAAACAGGCACAATGCCTTGGCATCTCTTTCTGGATGGCAATAAACTGGGCAGTAGGGTAGAGAGGCATCTGGGGTGGGTAGAATTTGCTGGAAGAAACTGAGATATTTTTTTTTTCCTGCCTGGTGCCAAGTTTGTGACTTCTATGGGAAAGGGGTCTGGTTTTGGCTTTCTGTGAGACCATCACGGTTAAGGGTGCTTGGCGCATGCCTTGATCAGGGAATTAAATGCAAAACTTTTGATTATCAGCTTCCTGTTCAAGGTACAATATTGGATGAACTAAAAAAAAAACAACCACCCTGTACAGAATGAACTCACAAAGCTGATTGATTCTATAATCCAACAGTGAACATAGCCAGTTTATTCTCTGGCCATAGTTAGTATTTCATTAAACTCTGATGGGAACCTAATACGGGAGGGGAAACCTGGCCTAATTTTATGCTGTTTTATTCAAATTATTGCTAGATTTACTTGAGAACTCAGTCTTAGGGAGTACCTATATGTTGAATCCATAAGGGAAGATCTAGGATTGTGTTCCCCAATTACTGTTTGGTTAATATCTACCAAAGGGTAAAATTCATTAGCTTCCTTTAATTTCTGCTGGGTTACAATTGTGCTTTGATGTCCATGAACCTCTTTTTACAGGTGACAAAGGCCAGCATAAAGTAGACAATTCAATTTACTTGACATTGGATTGATAATGTTCAGAGAGCATGAATAAAGCGAATCATTTTTGTCTTTGAACATAGGAATTCTGGGCAACTTTTAAAAGGGTTTCTGAGGCTACCCTCCCAGATTTGGAGGGTATCTGTTGGTGGATCGCAAGCTGGACACCTCCATGTTAGAGCAAAATCAACTCCTTCCTTGACATGTGTACACGTGTCTTTGGAAGTAATGCTCCCAGAATCAAATGGCTTAACCCTTGGCTGTAAGAGAGTGACTTCACACTTTTAAATGTCTGCTATGTGAACAAACAAAGAGACAAAAAACAGATTGTCTAAATGTCCAGGATACAAAAATGTCTTTATAAAACTTATACCTTTAGTTTTGTAAAATCCTATTTTAAAGTATGGAAGTATTCATTATAGCAGTTAGGAGGTGCAACTTAATTACGTAGCATTGCATACTCATTTAATATATGCCAGCATCTGCTACATCTGTGTAAGTGGTAGAAATAACCACTTGTCTAAATGGGACGGTATGATGCATTTTTCGTGTTCCGCTTAAGCCTTTTCTGGTCTTGGTGGTGTTATAGATTTAACATTCCTTCAGAAGCAACTTCTGCTTCCTACTTTTCATATACTTCCAGATAAGAATCATAGACCTTTTAAAAATTATAATCCCTTGCAAACAATTGTCTTTACCGGATTTCCCAAAGATAGGAGAACTTTCTGTTCCTTGGCTTTCTATCAGTCATACTAAATCAGTCACTGATAACTGCAGTGTTCAGGCCAAACCCAGTGGGCTGTTCCACTAACTAAAATTAGGGAGAGCTTTAGAGCAAGTGTTTGACAAAACTCAAACATTGCAGTACAGCTTCTCTCTCGGTTCATGCATTGTACAAAAACAATTTTTAAAAAATAAATAAATAAAAATAATAGTTGATTTACCAATGATGGCGAATATACATGTCCCAGACTAGATCCTGAAAAAGTTTATTTGTCGAAGAAGCCACTGGGCTTGTGTTTGTTTGCTTATTTATTTATTTATTTATTTATTATTTCGCATTTCTGGACCACCCATCTCAATCAGTATATGGTACAGTACCGAAATATAAAACAGTATATGAGAATTAAAATGTTAAAATTTAGATTTTGAAAGATTATAGAATTATAAGCAAGTGCAATGAACTTCTTGAGCCATAAATCAAATAAGATATATCAAGGCTTAGTGAGTTATGAGAAATCAGTTAATGATCAGACCTCGATCTCTTTCTCTCTCTCTCTTCCCATCCTTCACATTTACTCTCTAATGATGGGTTATCAAAGCTAGATCCCAAAACTTAAGTTTGAAAAATCAAGACTCATGTAGATTAAGCTCAACTTCTAATGATACAAGGGCTGTTGTTTTATTCAGAGTTGTATAGAATTATTTCCTTCAGCTACAAAACTCTAATGAAAGGTTGATGTCCTGCCATAATGAAAGGAAATTGTTTTTTAAAAAAAACAATATGTGGACCAACCAAAATGACAAAAGGATGTGCAACCTTTCTCAACAATTGCAAGATATATTTATCCGATCTTGGTTAACCCTAATGAAGTTAATTAAAGCTCCTCCCTCCAAGTTTTCTTTTCCAATTATTGATTCTCCTGATGATGGATTTTTCTCCTTTATGGATTAAGGCAATTGTCATTGTTTGTTTGAAAGGTTTGGGATTGTTGGGGGTGGATGGGTGGGTTTTTTGTTGTTGTTGTTGGTATTCGAAAGGAAGGAAATCTAATAAGGTATGTCAGATCTGGGTTTTGCATTTTCCGCCAGCTAGGAATGTGACAATAAGAGGAGTTAGCCTCAGGTGACAGCTAACAAGTTGGCAAAGTTTCTGCCTGTATTAGATTACCAGGTTAAATTTAGGGCACTTCCAACAACAACATTGAGCAGGTTGGCAGCTCATTTGAGAGCACCTGGCATCAACAGGTTTCAACTTCATTGGAAAGTTGTGCAAATGTTAGTGAGAGTATCTTTTTCCTTCTCTCTCTCCCTCCCTCCCTCTCTCTCTCTCTCTCTCTCTCAAATATATATACATGCCTGGCTAAACTCTCCACCCAATTAAGATGATTGAGTGAAGTGAAAGTTTAGCCTTAGATAATCCAAGTAAGTGGAAAGTTTTAAATAGTGTAACCCACATACAGAAGGCCTGTATGTCCACTGTGGTTCTGGACAGATAATTTTTTTCTAACGAGGGTGGCTTGTAACATTGCATTTAGCAGCCAACAGAAGAAAGCAGGAGTCCAGCTGCAGGAGCAGGAGGGCAGAAAAGGTTATTTCCACATGAAAGTTGTAGAATCTGAGTACAGTCTTCTGGGGTGTATATGTGTGTTTGTGTGTACATGTACATATTCATACAGTACATACATACGTGTATACACATACACACATACACACAGGCCTTAACTTATGACCACAATTGAACCCAAAATTTCTGTTGCTAAGCAAGACAGTTAAGTGAGTTTTGCCCCATTTTGTGAGGCATAGTTTCTTGCCATAGTTGTTAAGTGAATCACTAAAGTTGTTAAGGGAATGTGGCCTTGATTCTGGTTGACAGAAAGGGAGTCTCACATAACTCCAGGACACAGCAGCCGTCATAAAGTCAGTTGCCAAGCCTCTGAATTTTGATCATGGGACCATGGAGATGCTGCAACAGTCACAAGTGTGGAAAGAAGTTACTTCTTTCAGTGCTGTTGTAACTTTCAATGGTCACTAAATGGACTGTTGTAAGTCAAGGACTTCCTGTACTAGAATTTGACCTGGAAGAGCAGAGTTCCAGTGTCTCTTCAGCTACAAAGCCAGCCTCTGTGTTCATTTTATTTACATTGAGGGGAGGGGGGCTAAAACATTAAATCAGAGATCCTATTTTTAACTACCCTTAATTCCTTAGAGGAAGAGTGGGGAGAACAGAAGAAGTAAACAACAATTTTTCCATGGTACAGCCCATTATTTGGAAGCATATGTAGCATCTGTAGGCACACGATTAACAGCTTTAAAGTGAGTTCTTATATTGCACCAAACCATGATCTGCCTGACGTGGCTTATTGACTAAAGCATAACTGGCTCCATGTAAAACTCATTAAGCCAAAACCAAACAAACCACAGTTTGCATCAATGGGCTGTAGGAACTCAAGCTTTCTACTGACCACCAAAACATGTCACCCTCCTGTCTTCTAAACACTGCACTTCTTCCACAAGTAGAGGTATAGAGTTTTTCTCTTTGATTAGAAGTTTGTTTGGGTCCAAAAATGAAGGAGGGAGAGAAATTATATGCCAAGGGTCTTCAAACTTGGCAAGTTTAAGACTTGTGGACTTCAACTCCCAGAATTCCTTAGCTAACAGGACTGGAGGAGGAATTCTGGGACTTGAAGTCCACAAGTCTTAAGGTTGCCAAGTTTGAAGACCCCTGTTATATGCACCACTAACCCATTGTATGGATTGTCAAAAAGCATAAGACACAACAATGGTTACAGGGGTGCAATCAGTGCCCCACCATTTTGTATGTTGTTTGGGCTAGGTTGGGGCAAGCACAAAAGATGTGGAGCTTCAATTCTGCTGCTGTGATTGCCCTCTTCTTTTGCCACCCCTTTATGGGGGTGATGGGTTCAAAAGGATTGGGGTGTCAAAGGCAATGGAGAAGGAAAACATTGGGAGGAAGTATCTTCTTCATAGAGGTTGACTAGGGATCATAGGGTCACATTTCTCCTATGCTTCTCAATCCTTCCCAAACTTCAAAAAGTACCCACAACACCTCAGTTGGTCCCTCTAAGGGGAAAGATTATGACAAGCATGAATACACCCAGCCCTGAGGTAAAACTGCCTCTATCCCTTTTGGTTTTCTGGAAGTCCCTCAAAATCAAGCTTCAGGGCTCCAGGGTCTCCTGGAAATACTGAGGTATCTCCATTGTTGTTAACATCTGCTGTTCTCTCTTAGCCTTTGTGATTTTTAAATGTTTCAACAATAGGGTTTTTTTTAACCTGTTAATTGCTTTATAGTCTTGTCGCACTCTGCTTCACTTTTCTGTGAGACGGATGGCTCTGTATATTTCATGGATAAATAAATATACTTAAAGGCTGATTAATGTAGAGGCAGGTTTCCAGTGGTGGAAACTTTAAATTTACCTTATCATTCCTACTCCCCTTCATAAAGCAGATAGCTAAGGCATTAGTCACGCTCCTGTGACAGGGCTGCAGGAGCGTCTTAGCCAAATGTGCCAGAAAATGTTGCAGGTTGTTCACTTGATGATTAAGAACCCAGCCCTTGGCTTACAGTCAGATGGGAAAGAGAAAGATTGACTTTGGCAAACAGAAGGGCAGTAGAAATATTTATAGCTCATTGTTTTACAAAGCAAATGTATGCAGATAAGATAAAAAATAGCCCATCCTTTCAGGGCACCCTCGGCTCTTATTCTTTTTTTACTTTCTTATTTCTCTTCTAGTAAAGATACCTGATTCTATTGATGAGCTATCTGCCTTATTTTTTCTTTCTTTCTACCTGCATGGATGGGTCTTAGAATCATGTCATTGTAAAAGCCATTACTGGTTTGGTAAGATTCTAATTTTCTCCCTCATCTCAGCATCTCTGATTCTTATTTTCATTTCCAAGACATGTGCTTGTGTCTTTATAATTTCCTGGCGCTTTTGCATTGGCTTAAGCGAGGTGAGGGCAGTGCTAGGGTTTTTGAGGTTGGCCAGAGACAACATTTTCAAAAGCAAAGTTGCATTGCAAAAAGAAGGTACAGTTGGATTTCCTATATCAGCCTGAAATTGAAAAGAGAGAAAACATGGAAGGAAGGAATCATTTCACAAATGTAAACAAAAAATGTGCTTTTGTGGAGCTCAAATGGGCAAAGCTGACAACTTATTATAATATTCTATAACAGGAAGAAAAAGCTGTTTTGTTCATTTCCAGTTATTTGTGTTTGATACAGTCCCAAAGGTGCCTTTTTTTCCTTTCCGAAAGGCAACTGGATTTTCTTGGTGTTTTCTTGAAAATGTTTCAGTTCTTATCCAAGAAGTTTCTTCAGTTCAACTCAGAGATTAATTAGACAGCTTTGGATAAAACATGGCTTTTTATCTGTAAAATACTGCAACAGATTTCCAATTGTATAAATTGCTTTATGTCCTGGTTGATGACCATTAGTTGACCTATAATTCTTTGACTATTTCTGATTATTATTTAGATGGCAGCTACTCCTTCCTTTTGTGGCAGTGAGTTACACATACAAATTATTAAAGAGCTGGGTGAAGAAGGAACTGTTTGAAGCTAGCTTCATGAATCTTCAGGGCAGCCTTTCTCAAACTTGGCAAATTTAAGATGTGTGGACTTCAACTCCCAGAATTCTCCAGCCATTAGTGGGGGGGGGGAGAGAGGACTGAGGAATTCTGGAAGTTGACCTTCACACACNTAGGGGGGGGGGGGAGAGAGGACTGAGGAATTCTGGAAGTTGACCTTCACACACCTTAAAGTTGCCAAGTTGAGAAATGCTGCTTTAGGCTATAGGAGCTTCCTTTATGTGTGTTTCTATGTCAGCCTTCCCCAGATCTTGACTCAGAATTTTCAAACTGGCTGAGGAATTCTGAGAATTGAAGTCCAGCCAGCCTGGACTGTATCCAAGGTGGGGAAAACTGATTTACTCTATATATTTGCTAGCTTTGCAGAAACCTGTATCATCTTTTAGTTTTTAAGAGACAGATATAGGATTAATATGGTTCACTAAGCATGAAAAATACAGTCCTTTCTCATTTTTCCTCCCCAAATTCTGCTCTTCAGAGAAAGTCCTGTTCTGCTCTATTGAATTTGCAAGTTGATATAAACACAGGTTGGATTCAGTTAACACACATTAAATAATGGTTCCTTTGGTTTCGTTGGCTTAGCTTTGCAAATCCAGCCTATTGACCCAGAGCTGGGTTCGTGTATTGTCAGAATAGTGAATGACAGAATAGAAAGGGGGCCCATCTAATCCACTTGCTTGATTTAATGTAGGCCAACAAGTATAAGAATGTTTCTTGACAGAGAACTGCCAGACCTTGTTTGAAGATTTTGAGTGGTGAGTATGTAAATCCAGGGGCTTGGGAAGAATGTGAGAGATCCTCCCTTTTGCAAGCAAAAAAAGTGAATAGACTGTGTTAGTGTTTTCTAAGTAATGCATTGTGCTCAGAGAAGCAATTAGTGTTTTTTCAATCTTTTGTTTGCTTTGGTGGGGAGACAATAACACTGGTGGCATTTCAGAAGTCATGGAAATCACAGGGCCAAATCCACCTTCAGTTTTGCCTTATCTTGCAATGAGCCGAATGTATGCTATGCTACGTGTTGTTGGCTTATCACTTGAAACACACAACAACAGATGAAATGACACACATGCACACATACACAATTCCTGCTGGTGCCAAGCCCAAATAATTTTTTCTACAGAACAGTTGAACCTTTGGAAATGTATTTCAGTCACTCAAGAGATCTGATTTCGGAATTCAGAACTGTTTACTGAAAAAGCAAATTGACATTCAACTAGTTGAACTAGCTGAAGGTATTTCCTGTCTGCTTTTACAACAATATCCATTTTCCTCCCTCGAATAATATCACGGCTGGGCAGCTCTAGATCTATTTGTATTAGCCTTATTCTTGTGTTTAAAATTTCAAATAATACATAGACTGTATATGTTATATGTATGGAACCTGTGTGGAAAGAATGGCCCTAATCCTCTTTGTTGATGTTGCCTAGTGTGGTAATGAAACATCTGCAAGAAGACCACCAAGTTCAGGGAGCACCAAAGACCTCGATAATCTTGTTTCCCTGATCTTTTAAAATATTCCTTGTGTGCGTTGCTACATTTGGGGAGCTTCCTCCTCTTCAAAGCTGAAGCAATGACATCTTTTGGTCCAGGATAGCAAATGTACCATGTGACAAATATACAAACCACTGAACACTCCAAAATGCCCACTGAGATACACACAGATAATCAGAGTTAGAAGGGACCTTGTAGGTCATCTAGTCCAACCCCCCGCCCAAGCTGGAGACCCTACACCATTTCTGACAGATGGCAGTCCAATCTCTTCTTGAAAGTCTCAAGTGATGAAGCTCCCACAACTTCCGAGGGCAACTTTTGTTCCATTGGTTGATTGTTTTCACTGTCAGAAAGTTTCTCCTTATCTCCAGGTTGAATCTCTCCTTGTTCAGTTTCCATCCATTATTATTCCTTGTCTGGCCTTCAGGAGTTTTGGAAAATAGCTTGACCCCCTCCTCCTCTCTGTGGAAGCCCCTCAAATACTGGATGACTGCTATCCTGTCTCCCCTGGTCCTTCCCTTCACTAGATTAGCCATGCCCAGTTCCTGCAACCGTTCTTCATATGTTTTAGTCTCCAGTCCCCAAATCATCCTGGTTTCTCTTCTCTGTACTTTTTCTAGAGTCTCAACCTCTTTTTTATAGTGGGGTGACCAAAACTGGATGCAGTACTCTAGGTGTGGTCTTGCTAAGGCTTTATAGAGTGGAATTTGTACCTCACTTGATCTTGATTATATCCTTCTGTTAATGCAATTTAGGATTGCATTAGCTCTTTTGGCTGCTGCTGCACACTGCTGGCTCATATTGAACTGGTTGTCCACTAAGACTCCAGGATCCCTCTCACAGTTACTGCTATTGAACCTGGTTTCACCCAGACTGTGTGTATAGTTTTGGTTTCTCTTGCCTAAGTATAGGACTTTACTGAGGCTTGATTGACAGTTCCCTGGCAATTAAAGGCCTCTTTCAACTGCTGAGGACAGATTGCAGAAAAGTTTTGGTTTTTCAAGACAGCCTTTAACCAAATGGGTTGGATTGTTAAAGCAGTAGAAGACAATAGGTCTCGGAGATGGGAAATTTCTTCTGTAATTGTTGCACTCAAATTCAATATTAAGCCTGTGGTGTGCAGGCTGCAGCCCCAGAATTGCATGCAGCTCCACTGAAGTCTCTAGAGATGCTGCTCAGATTCTTATTTTTAATGCAGCAAGGAAGGAACACTTGATAAATAATCCTCTTGACTATATTTAATTAATACCTTGCTGCATTTCACTCCATTCGGTTTCGTGTTTGTCTTTGCTCCGCCAAATTCTTCAATATTTGATTCAAAGGTTAGGTGCAGCCCTGTGTCCTCAAAATGTTGTGCTCATTTGTTAAAGGAACAGTAATTGTTTCTACAATATAATAAATAATAAAAGGTAACGTATTCAGTGATGGCAGCTTTTGGGGAAATGAAAGCAGGTTTCTTGAGAAGTAATTCAGCAGTAACATACACCATGTAACAGATCTCATGCAGGCCACAAACTCTACATTCTTCCAATATGATGCATTAGGGAATTTTTCTATTGAGGTAGGCCATAAACATCTCCATTATTTCAGTATAATACATTAGGAAGTTTTTTTTAATTGAGATCTGCATTCATTGAAAGGCTAATTTTTCTTTCTGTTGGCACATCTGTTGCAAAATACACCCTAATGGAGTATATTCTGCATTTCCCTCAGTCCTTGGTTTCATCAATCAACATTTCAATAGAATCAATCAATCCAATTGTCTGAAGGAGATCCCAGTTCTCCATTTTTTTTCAAATGGTTTCATTGTCAAAAGTTTTAAAAAGTGGAGCAGCCAGAATTGTATTTACTCAGAATTGGAAAAGTTATAAGATACCGATAAAGGGAAAAGTAATTGAGAAAATATTTGAATGTGCAGAAATGAATAGGTGAACATTGGTAATCAAAGAAAAAGAAGAAACAGAATATTGTATGGCATGAGATTTATTTTATCAATGGTTGGAAAATAAAATAAATTAAAATGGACCAGATGAATATATAGAGCAATAAAATAAGATTGCTAAAAAATAATAGACATATTAAATAATAGCTATAAGAAAATGTGATTATTGTTATATTGGTAAGTGAAGTATTAATTATAATTGTAAGTGCAAGATATATGTACCCAGTCAACACAAGGTTGAAATGAAAGGTGGAACTATTGTAAAATATAAAATAAAAATTAATAGAACTTTTAAAAAATGGGTTGCTGGCACCTTGATTACGTAAAGATTTAGTTCAGTTGCTAACTGTGAATATTGATTGAGGCTCTGTAGAGATTTCGATACCAAGCTATTTTTATTTCTGAAGTCTTACAGACAACTGCTTGACTGGTTTCTGAATGCAAGTCTGCAACATGGACCTTTGTCCCCACCTCCATCCCACCCCCCAAAAAGAAGGAAAAAATAAATTGGGCTTTATTCAAATGGGAGGCAAGTATTTATGGCTAGCCAGGCAACATATTACCTTTCTTGCTTCTATTGCTCATTTCTTAGAAATAAGATTGTCACGTCAGACTTGTATCTTATTCCTCAGGCCTTTTAAGACACTGGATAGCTTTTTCTCCAAAAGACATTTTAAGGAGGAGGACAGGAAGTCTCCCTTTATATACTAGTTAATATTTGCCCAGCTCTTTTTTTACTGTGCTCCCGATGCAAGTCATTAACTTCCAATGGAGACATTAACTCTCTCTCTTTCACCAGCCTCCATGCAAGCAGAACACCATTCTTTTCTCAAAGGTACCTCAAGTGACATACGTGCTTTTCATAAAATCTTTTTTTAAGCCAACTTTTTTTTTTACCTTCCCCTGGTTTGAACAGAAGACAAGTAACCACAAAACAACAGGTTGATCTGCTGTCTGTATTTCAGCAATGCAAGTAATACAGTGGTGGGATTCAAATTTTTTTACTACCGGTTCTGTGGGCATGGCTTGGTGGGCATGGCGTGGGAAGGATGCTGCAAAATCCCCATTCCCTCCCCACTCCAGGAGGGAAGGTTACTGCAAAATCTCCATTCCCTCCCCACCCCACTAACCTGCTTTCCAGCTCCGTTCTCCTGTGCAGGGCAACCAAAGAAGACCCAGCCAATCAGCTGGGACTCGGGAGGTGGAGAATAGATGGGAGTGGGGCCAGTCAGAGGTGGGATTTGCTGGTTCTCTGAACAACACAAAATTTCTGCTACCAGTTCTCTAGAACTGGTCAGAACCTGCTGAATATCCACCTCTGGTCCAGTGATGGAGCACCCACAACTTCTGGAGAAAGCCATTGCACTGGTTAATTGTTGTCACTTTCAGGAAAATTCTCTTTACTTCTAAGTTGCTTCTCTCTTTGATTGGTTTCCATCCCTGGCTTCTTGTCCTGCCTTCAGGTGCTTTGGAGAATAGGTTGATTCCCTCCTTCTTTGTGGCAGATTTTTAGAACCAGGTTTTGAGGAATTAGCTGGGTCTGCCAGTTTTGATGGCCTTGGCTTTTGATCTTTCCTTGATTTTGAAGCTTTACTGCCCTTAATACGATGTTTGTTCTAGTTAAGCAAACTGTTTAACCTGTTCTGCAGTCCTAGTCATATCTGAATTTCTTATGTTTCGGTAAGAGAGTAGCCACAAAATAAATCAGTTTCTTCTTTTTTTAAGAAAAGAAAAGAAAAAAGAAACATACACACACAGCAGAAGTGCAATATTTTCTAATTTCCTTTGTGTGAGATCTTGTCATGAATGAAGATGAGGCTTTTGACCTAAGCAAGGGTTTCCAAAAGAAACTTAAGGAAATCCCTCCCAACAACTTTGGTCATTATAATGTCTTTGTAAGGGTCTTTAGGCTTTCAGATATCCAGATATCCTGGGCTAGGGGAGAAAAATGCTTGGAATTCCTGTTTGTGGATTGAAACATGACATAAAAGTGAAATATTTTCACATACCAAGATGACACCCTTACATTTGGACAGGGTTTTTTAAATTTTATTTTAAGGTCAACTATCTGCTGTTTTGATATGTTTTTACTCTGGTTGGTGAAAAACACAATAAAAGGTGATTTGTAGTATGGCAGTGTGGTTTGATAGCATCTCTTGAGTGAAATGAAACACTTCATTTCATTTGAAGTGAAGTGAAGGTCATTTGAAGGCAACACTTCCTTTTGAAGGACCACAACCCACAGGTCAGTTTTCAGGATGTGGCTTGTTTAAAGAGCCTCACAGATTCAACCTCTGTTATCCTAAATTACATATGAGGACTTTGACGGTTTCCAGATCTTGAAGACTGGATTGGATGGGCCAGTTTGCTGGCAGTGGAGCTACCATTAGCTTAGCCTCATCATGGTTTTGTTGGTGCTGGCATCATTGTGATGTGCCAGCTGTTGCACTTTGTATACCATGTTTATGGCACAATACAAGGAGTAGATTCAGCCAATGGTAGCTTATAATTCGGTGCCAAATGATGAAATTCATCTTGGTTTCATGAGATGTGAAAACCCAATCCTTGTGAGACAGCATGATATCTTCCATCAAGGACAGCATGTGCAGGGGTATGTGAGCATGGCTGGTGGAACTTCAGAAACGGGACATAAGAAAATAGAATACTTTATTGGCCAAGTTTAATTCAGCACACAAGAAATTTGTCTCTGGCGCAAATGCTCTCAGTGTATGTGCAAAGCAGGAGAGTAATAATGATCATAATGATACCAATAAGAGGGGATAGAAATGAACCATGGTGGCGCAGTGGTTAAAATGCAGTAGTTAGAATGCAGGCTACTTCTGCTGACTGCCAGCTGCCTGCAGTTTGGCAGTTCGAATCTCACCAAGCTCAAGGTTGACTCTGCCTTCCATTTTTCCAAGGCTGGTAAAATGAGGACCCAGATTGTTGGGGCAGTAGGCTGACTCTGTAAACCACCCAGAGAGGGCTGTAAAAGCACTGTGAAGTGGTGTATAAGTCTAAGTGCTATTGCTAAAGAAAATAGGAATAACAACAACAACAACAACAACAATAATAGTAATAATAATAATAATAATAATAATGATACATAGAACTTAAGTAGCTTTGGGGAAGTCCATTGTATCTTAAATGGTCACTGGTTGTTAAATGGGGACCACCTGAAGTGCAATTTCTCAAACCACAGGACATTTGGAGCTTATTGTTCCCATAAAATCTGGAGAAAGAAAGAAAATAGCATTATAAATCTTAAAAGTTCTTCATATTTAAAACCATTATTCAAGTGATGGATATGTCAGTTCTCCAGATGCACATGTTTCCATGGCCAACATCAGAGAAATATTAGTGGGAAGTAATAAAAAATTTGAGCAGAAGATCTGTGTTCTGAATAAACCCACAAGCCATCTAGAAGCAAAATGACAAGACCGGTTGGAAAAGCTGATTATTGGGAGAAAAAGTAAATCAGAAAGGAGGGAAATTGACAAACATTTTAAGTGATTGCTGCATTTGTGGAAACTCTTCCAAAAAGCTCCAGAAAGACAGGAGACTGATTTTGAATCTATTCAGACAATTGCTGCACCTCAATTCCCAGCATCCCTCACCTTTGGCCATCCTGGCAGGGGCTGCTGGGAGCAGTAGGTCTGCAACATCTGGAATTCTCCCTCCTCTGGAGTTCCCCCTCTTGCTACAGACGCAAGATTTCAGTTGCTGTCCCTTACCACATCTTCTTTCTCAAGAAGACCTTTCTGCAACAACTCCACCATTTCTTATCCGCTTTTATTAAGTTATAAAATGTGTTATAAAATGTAAAATACAAAAGCAGATAAAAGGGCAAAGAAAGGGAGGGAAAGAAAAAGAAGCATTGACTTCCAACTATCTGTTACAGTAGAATAGGGGATTAACAACAATCACATCTTTTTGTTTTTACCATAATAGTATAAACCAGTCATTTCTACAAGAATCTTTATCAGTCTAATCCGTGAAACCCACAATCAAAAGTTTCATTCTTTTCAAAGTTTGGTTTCTAAAATGCAGAGATAGGCTTTATTTTTTGGGGGGGTGGAGGAGAGGAATTGACCTTCCTTCTCTTTTTCTGTGGTCCTATCCTTTTGATAATGGATATCTTTTCTGTTATTCAGGGATGCAACCCCCTTGCAGAAACTGGGCGGAGCAAATTGCAAAATCGGAGAGCTGTCCTGAACCAACAGATTCTGAAAGCAGTGAGGATGAGAGCTGGTGCAGAAAACCTTCTCCGGTATGTTCCCACGAGTCCCTGCTCCTTTTCTGCCCTCAGTCACAAAATGCAGCCTTTGTCCTTCTCAACAGGAACAGCCTCTCACTTCCCAGCCAGCAGCCCGTTCGCTCCAACACCTTATTGAAAATAAATAGAAGAGTGAGCTTGGCATGCCGATTTACATAATGTTTTCACTGTTCCCCCCTCAAAGGAGGCTATCTGCAGTTCCACCAGCCCTCTCTTGCTTTTCTTTCTATATGGATTCCTTTCAAAACAATAACCCTTTTTCTTTGGGCTGTTTGATGATGCAAACGGGATGGTTTAACCACATCATTATTCTTGAGTTTAAAGTAGTTGTCGACTTATTATCACAATTGAGCCTCACATTTCTCTTGCTAAGCAAGACAGCTGTTCAGTGAGTTTTGCCCCATTCTGCAATGGTTCTTGCCACAGTTGTTAAGTTCTTGCCTTCAGTTGTTAATCTAATAACATGGCTGTGAAGTGTCATGCCCCTGGTGGAGACTGACTCTGAGGGAGAGGAGGAACAACCAACAGGGAGTGGAAGTGTGGCTCCGGAGNTGAAGTGTCATGCCCCTGGTGGAGACTGACTCTGAGGGAGAGGAGGAACAACCAACAGGGAGTGGAAGTGTGGCTCCGGAGGTTGTGGAGGAGACTGGTGAAGGGCAGAGGCCGGCTGGGCAGTCAGAGGAAGACCCAGGCCTATCCCCTCTCTATCCTAGGCACACAGGGAGGAACAGAGAAGGAAACAACTTGGCTTACGGGAAAGGAAGCGGCCATGATCCCCCTCATTGGCTGCAGCTGGGGGGAATAGTATAAAGGAGGGGTGTTTAAAACACAACGTTGCTAGAAGCAAAGTGTGTTTTATTTCTGGCTGAGGTTTATCTTGGTTGGCGCTCTTTCAACAGACTGCCTTGTTATCTTCTTGAAGTTTGTAATTAATTATCCTGGTCTGTCGTGAAAATTCCTTCAGTGCCGTTTGTTTTGGTTTTTTATTTCTCTGTTATCTGTTCTTTGAGTTAGGACTGTATTTCTTTCATTTGGAGACTATTTTGGAAAGAGTTTAATCTCCAACTGCGAACAATTGCACAGTGAGGCCAAGTAGGAGGCATTAAAGGGAATTTATTTAGATTTGGGAATTTATTACGTGTGTGCTGCTTCCTGGGTCATCATATGAAGTGAATTGGGCTTCCCCATGAATTTTGCTTGTCAAAAATTTGCAAAAGGGGATCCCAGGATCCCAGGATGCTGCAACTGTCTGTCAGGATTCCAGCAGTTACCCCCATTTAAATCATGAGTCTCAAGCCACACTTCCAAAACTTAAAAAGGATTGATTAGGAGTTAACATGCCAGCACTGCCTGGGTGTAGCCGACTCTGAGACACATCATTCATTGTCACCCTTGGCCCTGGTTTCCCCCCAACCCCTGGGTGTATAGTAATTCATATTCTCCAATGGGACACATCCATAGCCAAGAGTCATCAATCATGTTCTCCAGTTAGATATTTGCGAGGCAGAAACTTTAGTCACCTAGTTACTATCTTTGAAAACATTTATGGAATGCAGTTTCAGTTTTGCAAGCTACTGCACTGCTCCCCCCACCTTTCTTTTGGCAACTCTAAAAAGACCAGGTAAATATTTTATGAGTTGACACTGTCATAAATACTTATTGAGCATCTGAATTTTGATCAGGTGACTATGGGGATGCTGCAACGGTCGTAGGTGTGAAAAACTGTCATGAGTTACTTTTTTCAATGCCAAGTTCTAAGTTGAGGACTACCTATATATGTCGGTGTGGAAATAATCTGTAGAATAGAGAAAATAGGCAAGGAAAATATTATAAGGAAATTGAGTGGCATGGTGGGCTAGAGACGAAGGCCCTTGCCTTCCACTTGGAAAGTTGAGAGTTCAATCCAAGGCAGCGACAGACGTTTCTTAATCCGGCTGCCAAGATAAAATACCTGCTGTGAACTTCACATAGGTGTCATGAAGGGCATTCAGACAGTAAATGCTCAGCTCCATTCAGTTGCTCCAATTCCATCCGGATAAAAAGAATTACAAGGTTGTAAAAAGAAATATATATATATGGAAATAATTTGAAAAATAGAGAAAAATGATGGTTGGGCTCATTCGATTATTAAGTGATTGTTCTCCAAACATTTATTTATTTATTTTTCCTTTGGCAGTGCAACAACTAGTCCCAAAGTCCGAGAACAGGTGTTGCTGGAACTCAGCTATGTCAATTCCAACCTCCAGATCCTCAAGGAAGAGTTAGAAGGGCTCAATATTTCCGTAGAGGTGTACCAGAACACAGAGTAAGTGAAGGGGGGGGATTGATTGCAGTGATGCTCTCTTCTTTTTGCTAACTAATGTAAAAACAAACAAGCCAAAGAATGTAAAAGAAAGAATTCTTCTTTTTAAGAAAAAGGACAAAAGAACAAGCTGTATTACTGAAATAGCCCTGCTGTGCTCAAGGATTAAGGGAGAGCTTTTAAATTGCTTCTGGGAAAAGTATTCAAAGTAATTAATACTGCCAATGAGGTGGTTTGGATGGCAGTGAGAAAGGCAGAGGCAATTCTTCCCTTTATTTTAATCCCCTTATTTTAATCGGCTGGAAGTAAACAGGAAAAACAGAGAGCGAACATGCTTAAGACATAGCATAGAAGTGATGCTTGAGCAGGGTTCGTAGTATTGTTTGGGACAATATGCGTTCTCTTCACAAGCTGTTTTCCTTGTTACCTTCTGGGAAGAAGCTTCATGACATCCAAAGCAGAACTGTTATGCCCCGTCTTGATTTGTAGAGGGAGGCCAAACAGCTGACAGGGAGTGGGAGTGTGGCTCCGTTGGCTTTGGAAGAAACTGGGGAAGGGCAAACTCCAGCTGGGCAGAGCAGGAGAGAGGTAGAGCAAGGCAGAGGGAATTCGGAGGAAGACCCCAGACCCGCCCCCTTTTCATCCTAGGTCATGCAGGGAGGAACAGAGAAGGGAGCAACGTGAGTTGTGTGACTTACGGAGGAGGAAAGGGTCCTGATTCCCTTCAATAGCTGCAGCTGGGAACACAGTGTTTAAAAAGGGAAGCTGTGCACACCAAGTTGTTTTGAGCAAATTGTGAATTATCTGGTATTGTCTAGGCTTATCTATGTTCCTGGCATCTTCCCAACTGCGTGTTTTGCTGTGCTTTCAAGTCTGCAATTCCTTCTCCTGATCTGTCAAGTTAATTACTGCAGCATGGTTTGTTTGGATTTTTAGTTACAGTTTGTATGTACTTTATTTTCAGACAAAATTTCCTCCACTTAAAGACTATTCTTGGGAGAGTTTTTTCTCCAAGTGAAGGTAACCTGGACATTGGGGGCAAAATTGGAGATAATAAAGGGGCTTTTCTTGCTTATTTGATTGTATTGCCTTTGTGGCACGCCCCAGGTCATCACAAGAACATCTACAGAAGATTCAGTCACAGTTTTGTGCATCAACCTTGCGAACTTTCAAGTTTCCTCTTTCCACTATGTATTCAAAATGGACAGTGATAAATATGTGTGTGTGTGTGTATGTGTGTGTGTGTGTATGTATGTATGTTATTCAACTTTGTTCAGGTATTTTCCCACGTCATTATAGTTGTGCTTTTAAAGTTGTAGCAACATTTTGGCAGAATCTAATCTGCCATCATCAGGCTTCTGTATAGTGTTTGTCTGTGAGTCAGACTTTCACAGCTGTTTCTGTTTTAAATTTGGTGCTAGCCTACTGCTGTGCCAGAATGGTTTTTTCTTCATCCTGATTGGTTGAGAGTCTTGGTCTGTGTTTATTGGTCTTGGAGTTTGCTGTGTTCTGCTTGATTGGTGTTTCTAATATCTTCTGTCTGTTTTGCAGCTTTTTTTGTCTTGATTGGCTGGCAACATTGACAACCATGTATTGGAGGCTTTTAGTGCGGCTTGGCTCCGAGTAAATGGACAGTGTCTCAATGGTTCACAGCAGCATTCTGGGGGAAAAAATCTTCCATCCCAAATAGATAGGCAAGCAGATGCTGGCTTAAAGCAATTCTTAGATTGCTTTAAGATAATTAAGATGGCATTTTGGCATGGGTTGTTGTCAAAGAGAGACACTAGAGTTTACAAAACAGGATTATTAACAGTGTTAGACATTTTTTACTGGATTGAGAGGCCTGAAAACATGGCCATCCATTGTATCAGGAGGTTCACTGTAAAAGGGAGTCATAAGAACCATGTAAAAGGTGGGTGAGACAAAATTGAAGAGGTATATCCTTATGTATACCTTGGTGGTGCAGTGGTTAGAGTGCTGAACTGCAGGCCACTTTTGCTGACTATCAGCTGCCTGCAATTTGGCTGTTCAGATCCCACCAGGCTCAAGGTTGACTTAGCCTTCCATCTTTCCGTGGATGGTAAAATGAAGACTCAGATTGTTAGGGGGCAAGATGCTGACTCTGTAAACCCTTAAAGAGGGCTTAATTATAGTTAAAGCGGTATATAAGTATAAGTGCTATTGTATGTAAGCAATATCAATACACGGAACTTAAATTTTAACATACCCACAAAGACAGAGGACTTCCCCCTGCCCTTATTCCACCATGTCGTAGTAGATGCCCAGGTTTAAGGTTAACAAAAACAAATGTGAATCAAGGTATTAGTGTGATTTAATTGGTGAAGGTGTTTAACTGGTCCTGGGGAAACTCAGGTTGAACCTCAGCTAAGGAAGCTTCGTGGGTGACCTGGGGCTGGTCACTCTGCCCAACTGATCTCACAGGATGTTGTTATGGGGAAGAAAATTGCCCAGTCATGAAACAATTGCTAGAATAGAACACACACACACACACACACACATTTTCTTAAAGCTGAATGCCATGCACACACACACACACACACACACACATATATGTGTGTGTGTGTGTGTGTATACTGTTCAGCTTCGTTCGGGTATTATCCTACGTCATTGTAGTTGTGCTTTTAAAGTTGTAGCAACTTTAACATTCTGCCGAAACATTGCTACAACTTTAAAAGCACAACTACAATGACGTAGGATAATACCCGAACGAAGCTGAACAGTATACACACAACACACACACACACACACACACACACACACACGCACACAAACAGAGTGTTATGCATTTGCTTGGGTTTTGCTGTCACTAGGATTTTAACCCATCTATTGATCATAAATGATGCATTAATCCATCCAGAGATTGAAGTGTTTAATATTTTGCCAATTTTCACCAATAAACAAGAATATTTATAGCTCAGAGTTGAAATGAGGGGTCCTTGGTGTTCTCTGAGTTTGGTCGTTCCTGGCTTGGTTGAATATTTAGAAGGACATTTCCTATTTTTTCCCTGTGAGTTTGGCATTTCAAGAGAGTCAGAAGGAGGAACTGAATGTCACTCTACATTCATCACGAGTATTGGCAAGAGCACTGGTGGACTTAGAAAGCTATGTGCAAAAGCCTTGGCAGCTTTATAAAAATGATCATGAGGAGGACATTGAAAATCCAAAGGAAAGCTTTGTTTCTGTTTCTCGGTTCCCCCCCAAATGCAGGCTGCCTCAAAATAATAGCAGTAGATTGCTCCTGTTGGGATGGCTCTTGGGTTTGTTCTTAACAATGGCAAAGGAGGACCAGGAGAAAATAGTGGAAGGGTAACATTATGTTGGAATATTCCTGTGCAAATGACGGCGATGGTTTTATGCTTAGAATTTCTGCTTATTTTTGCAAGAAGGGTTGGATCTCTTAGTATGTTGCCAACTTTGGCAACATTTAAGACCTATGGAGTTCAACTCCCACAATTTACTATGCTGGCTAGGGAATTCTGGAAGTTGAAGTCCACCAACCCTAAAGTTGCCAAGATTGGACACCCCTGGTATATGGAACATGTTACTAAAAGGCAAGATAAGTGATCTGTGCTTACAAAAGAATAGTTAAGGATGGTTGACTTTGAATAGATTCCAGGAATACTCCTCCTAGTAGCCTGACTACTCTTTGCTGTGTGAGGCTACACCATGTCTTTGGAGAACCAGAAGTCTCCAGGGCTCAGTTTCTCCTGCTGTTCATGCTAATTGGCCATAATACTCCTCATCCTTGTTGTGATTGAACATCTTTCTAAGTCCACCTCACTGTGATTAGTTATTTCCCTTTCCTGTGAGTATTTCCACTGGCAAATTTAAGGCTTCTGACTTAAGTGCCTACAATTTGGTGGTTTTCTGGGGAGTTGGAGGAGATTATATCTGTAAACTAAATAACTAGATTGCAGGATACAAGGACCAGGACTTCTAAGATGGTTAGGCAGGTAAACAAAACTATAAACTCTGGGAGGATATATAGGAATCCTTTTATCTTAGATATGCTGGCTCCAGGTTATAGCTTAATTAGCTCCAGCTAATTAAACATGGGGCAATGGGAAGTGGGCCCAGGTTACACCTAGCCCCCAAATTCTTGCTATGGCTCCAAGAACTTCTGCAAAACTTGCCTTCAAGACTGTGGATATTGATGACAACAGCAAAACAGGAACTGGGCATGGCTAGTTTAGTAAAGAGAAGAACAAGGGGAGACGTGAGAGCAGTCTTCCAATATTTGAGGGGCTGCCACAGAGAGGAGGAGGTCAAGCTATTTTTCAAGATACCTGAAGGCCAGGCAAGGAATAATGGGTGGAAACTGAACAAGGAGAGATTTAACCTGGAAATAAGGAGAAACTTTCTGACAGTGAGAACAATCAACCCATGGAACAGCTTTGCCCTTGGAAGTTGTGGGAGCGCCATCAGTTGAGACTTTCAAGAAGAGATTGGACTCCCATCTATCAGAAATGATGTAGGGTCTCCTACTTGGGCAGAGGGTTAAACTAGATGACCTACAAGGTCCCTACAAAGTCCCTCCCAACTCTGATTATCTGTTTAAATCTGTTTAAAATGTGGCTAAATCATAAGGAAGGATAGCACGAAGCGCATGCCATTATTGGAATTTATTTCTCATGAAACTGGGTATAAACTAAATCAAAGCAAACTGAGTTTTTAGCCTGCCTTTGCTTTATTCTGCACCGGGAGCTATATATGTTTCAGAATATGGGCTCCACTGTGCCATTTAAAGGTCAAGAGTGGCCTTTGGCCTCGAAAAGTTGTGCTTTTTTAAGCCACAGGGAACAGGTGTGTCCCATTCCGTGTGCTGAGTTGGATGAGGAAGTCCAAATGAAACCAGTGATTTATATATAACAATTTCTCAGCCACCAACTCTTATAAATCAAAGATATTAATGTGAATTTCTTCTTTTAATGCAGGGAAACCTTTAGCATTCCTCTGATACCGCTTGGCCTGAAAGAGACTAAAGATGTCGACTTCGCAGCACCCCTTAAGGTATATTTTTTTCCCAAGCAGCAGCCCTGAAGGAATTAAGGCTTTTTACTCGTAAATAACAATAAAAAACATGTTAAAAGAAATATTTGCTCAAAAAAGAAAAGTAAATTGCCAACGTTCTCCTGATAATAGCTCTCCCCTTAAATTTTCTCCAAGGAATAAAATAACTAACAAATTACAATAGAAACCAGATCTAATTTAATTTGACAGAGAGGCAGAGCTTCATAGGAATTCCTTTTCTAAAATTGCTTCTTTGTATTTCAAAACTCCCCTTTTTGTTGTTGTTATTAGATTTATCCAGAAGCTGCTGACCAGTAGCTATACAAATATTTATATACTGTGCATTAAATTAGTTCTTTCTCCATACCTTTATCTGAGTTCCTTCTCCTCTAACTGCTGGATATGTCTGACTTATGGACTTTATTCTTTTGATTCTACCCCCAAGCCTCATTCTCCTGCTTTTAAAAATCAAGAGATCACACCAAAACTTTGTGCTTTGAGATAGACAATGAAAGAGATCTAAAGTCCAGCAGCCCATTTTTTTTTTTTAGAAGGGCCAGGAAGTGTCAAAATTAGCTGTGCAAGCTAGTTTGCGAAAGCCCTTTGAGCCTCATTCTCCTAATGATGGGACAGGCCTGCTAGTCATCTGTCTAGCAAGCAAACAAGTCCAGCAGACTTTGGATTTTGGGATGATCCCCTTTTTCCCTGGCCAATTGTGGAGGTAAACAACGTTTGTCAACTCTAAGAATTTTCATCAATGACGACCATGTTGGTTGGGAAATTCTGAGAGTTGCGGTTCACAACAGCTGGAAGGTGTTGCCCAAATTAAGAAACACTCATGCCAAGGGATTTCAGTATAATATCAAAAACACCATAGACTTGTATATTGTCCATTAGTGATTTACAGCACACACTGGGTAGTTTACAATGTAAGCATTATTTGCAACCATCTTGAGTCAGGCCTGAGCCCCAACAGGATTGAACTGCAGGCTATGGGCAGAGTTTGCCTGGAATATAGGCTATAAATCAGAATTTCTATAAGAATATTCTGCTTAGGCAGAGGGTTGGACTAGATGACCTACAAAGTCCCTTGCAACTCTGAATATCTGTATCTAACTTAAGCAATAGTTTTGTTAATCAAATCAAAAGAGCATCTAGTCATATGAGCAGGTTAGTGTAAACAGTCCAGTTTATTCTCTGTATTGATAAGATAGTGTTCTGTCTCATCTTGGCTTTTAAAATTCATTTTTAAACTAAGTGGGGTGGAATAAAATATGCATTTCATTCATAGCTTCCATTGTAGAGTTTAGGAACTTAGTTTCCCATAAACTTTGTCATGTAAATTTCCTGGGAAAATTTTTATGACATATAGCGACTTTTAATACAAATCACTTTGATACCATTGGATATGAAAACTTTCTCAATATCAGGTTATAGATATATTTTTCCAATCTAAGCTCTTCATTTTTCTATCTTCTCTCTTACATTCAGAAACAAGGTTTAGTCTCTGACATAGTTGTAAAAAAAAAAAAAAACAGCAGTGATTGTCCAGATGTTTAAATCAAGTTTGAGGGTATATAGTGCAATGAACTTTAATGGAATAGAATCTTTTGAAGAAACTCAGTTTACATTTAATTCCATCTTGTCAACTCCAGGTATCATTCTGGGTAAATCTTTTAGGTAGATTTCTTCAGTTCCTCTTGGCAGAATGTTGGATATTTTAATTTATGTCTGTGTCTGAATGAAATAAATACACAATTTGGAGACTTTTTTTAAAATAAATTTTTAATGGATTATTTTAATTATTTTCAGGACTTTATTCTGGAACATTACAGTGAAGATGGTGCAGAATATGAAAATGAAATTGCAGATCTTATGGATTTAAGACAGGTAAGTTTTAAGAAGGTTCTGTTTGATTTTCAGTCTTGGGAGAAAAGGGAAAGAGCCTGCCCTTGTTTTATTCTCATTTAATTAAACATAATAAAAGGGAAATAACAGTACCAATCTATAGTGCATTTAGTTTTCAGGCCACCACTTCTCCTCCTTTTCCTTTAATTAATTTTATTATAATGATTTTATTTGTTGTGGACCTCCCACAGTCATTGGGAGCCAGGTGGCATACAAATTTAATACACAAATAAATGGTTATTACGTCTCTCTTTTCCCTTTTAGGCTCTTTTGACCTTGATAGCTGAAAACAAACTTTTCAGCATCCAAAATGTGTTTTGAATGGGAAACAGGAGTATTATACTCAAAACAACTGTTTTGAACTTACCAAAATCATAATCTGAACAAGAAAAGATTATAATTTGAACAAGAGAAAAATATCTAGGATTGTATCAATAATTTAATAGAGATGATATTTGAATACACACTGTGTATTGAATACATACTGTGATGACCCAGGGCATGGCATAAAGGCAACTCAGCCAGATAATAAGTAGAGGTCCCTTTAGTAGCTGCAACTTTGCTCCCAATGACCTGGTTACCTTCTGGTCTGGAGAAAAACTCTCCCAGGAACCTGCAACTGCCCTTGGCTACAGCTATTCCAATCCAAAACTGTAAACAGAAAACTTTAAACGATAAATCCAACAAAGCAAGATAAGGTAATAAATCCGGCAGGGCAAAATAAGGAGTTCCAGAAGTGAAGTACCACGGCAGTAAATCCAACCAGTTGGGAGGATGCCAGGAACTCACATAACAGGAGACAACATTAGATAAACTCAACATTTGTTCTCAACAAATACCTCTCCCAACTGCCTCGCCTTTAAACTCCCTCCCCAGCTGTGCCTTGTGAAGGGAATCAGGGCCCTTTCCTACCCCATAAGCCATGCAACGCATGTTGTTCTCTTCTCAGTTCTTCCCTGCATTCCCTAGGATGAAGAGGGGGTGGGCTTTGGTCTTCATCTGAATTCCCTCTCCCTTGTTCTATCTCTGCCCAGCCTGACTTTGCCCTTCCCCAGTTTCTTCCACAGCCAACAGAGCCACTCTCTTGGCTGCTCATCTTCCACCTCGGATTCAGGCTCTGACGTGGGCATGACATATACAGATAGACCTTCACTTACAACAGTTCATTTAGTGACCATTCAGTTTTTCATGCTTACAACTGTAGCAGTATCCCCATGGTCACGTGATCAAAATTCAAATGCTTGGCACATCTGACTCATATTTATGATGACTGCAGTATTCTGAGGTCATGGGATCACACTTTGTGACCTTCTGATACGAAAGTCAATGGGGAAGCCAGATTCCTGTAACATATTACGAACTTAATAACTGCAGTGATTCACTTAAGAACTGTGGCAAGGAAGGTGGTGAAATGGGTCAAAACTCACTTAACCACTGTCTCACTTAGCAATGGGAATATTGGGCTCAATTGTGGTTGTAAGTCAAGAACTACCTGTATATGTATGTGTGTCTGTATGTGTATAATATACAAATATAATATAAAATAATTTTATATAATTTATGTAATAAACATACTATAATTAAGCTACAGCTGGCCTTAGAAGACCATTAAATAAATGTCATACTGATATGTGATAAGAGTAAGGAGTTTGATTCAATCGTCTCAAGGTTGACTCAATCTTCCATCCTTCCATGGTGGGTAAAATGAGGACCCAGATTGTTGGGGGCCATAGGCTGGCTCCGTAAACTGCTTAGAGAAGGCTGTAAAACCCTGTGAAATGGTATATAAGTGCTATTGTCAAAAGCCCCCTTGTTTATATTTCCTGAATCCCAATCAGTTAAGAGCATTCATATGGGCCACACATCAACTTTATAGCTAATACCTATCCTTATATATTCAAAGGCCTGTCGGACACCCAGCAGAGATGAATCTGGAGTTGAGATGCTGATGAGCTATTACGTACAGCTTGGCTTTGTTGAGAATCGGTTCTTCTCACCCAGTAGAAATCTGGGCATTTTGTATACTTGGTAAGACCTTTCTTGAAATTGAACATTGTCTAGTTTCATGAAAAGAAGGACTGGGGTGATACAACAGCAGTGTTCCAATATCTAAGGGGCTGCCACAAGGAAGGGGTGTTGTTAATCTATTCTCCAAAGCACCAGAAGGCAAGAAATAATGGATGGAAACTTATCATGGAGAGAAGCAACCTGGAATTAAGGAGAAATTTCCTGACAGTGAAAATAATAAACCAGTGGAACAGTTTGCTTCTAGAAATTGTAGGTGCTTCATCACTGGAGGCTTTTAAGAAGAGACTGGACAGTCACTTGTCTGAAATGGTATATGGTTTCCTGCTTGAGGTTGGACTAGAAGACCTCCAAGGTCCCTTTCAACTCTATTCTGATTGATTGATTAAAAAACGAAGTCCAATTGCCTTTTGAAAACACACCTGTGTGAACCTGATCTGGTTCACACATCGTGCTAAATCACAAAGTGATTTATTTATCTATGAATTAATGGATTGCGTCGACCATTTTATTCAGCCCATCCTAGTTAAACCAAGGTTGGCTTAGTCCAGTGGGTGGTATTCTACCGGTTCGGCCTGGTTCAACTGAACCGGTAGTAAAAAATGCTACTGTTCAGCTGAACTGGTAGTAAAAAAATGATTTTTTTTTTCTCCTCCTGACGATCAGCTGTGCCAGGATCCCCCTTACTGCTTTACCCCGGAGGCTTCCCTGAGGCCCAGGAGGCAAAAAAAAACCCAGAGCATGGGGGGAGGTGCTGCAAAAAAGCCACACCCACCCAGTCACATGGCCATGCCCACTTAGCTACGCCCACAGAACCAGCAGTAAAAATATTTGCATCCCACTTCTGGCTTAGTCCATTATGGAAACCGGTCTGGAACTGAGATGAATCAGAAAGCAGCTTCTGAACCAATTGGCATGCAACCTACGTTTGGATCTAAATTGAGATTAATAAGAAAGAATGTTTGTGAAGCGAATCAATTCATTTCTCCCCATTTTTGTTACTTCGCTGGGTCGTTAACATTTATGTTCTCTTTGCTTTTTTTTTTTTTTTTTT
>BHFT01000155.1:67391-88025 GCA_004320025.1 Laticauda laticaudata | reverse complement strand
TTTTTTTTTTTTTTTACTGAAGGTATGACTCTTTCACGGGTGTCCCCGTTTGCCAGAAGAATTTGTTGCTGGAAAAAGCCAGCATTTTATTTAACATCGGAGCCCTCTACACACAGATTGGTACAAAATGCAATCGGCAAACGGGAACCGGGCTCCAAAAGGCCATCAGTGCTTTTCAGAAGGCGGCAGGTAGGAACGAGAAAGAGGGGGTGGGGTTCCCCCCCCCAGAGCCTCTCCCCTAAAGAAATGCCTGGAGATTGCATAGCATTAATCCTCTTGTTTTCAATTGTGATTTCCTCTGGTTTGTCTCTGTTCTGGGTCTTGGAATTGCCTTGAGCTTAATTTTCACACTCTTTGGACATCCAATGCAGGCAGAATTAACACCCAAAGAACTGTAAGCAAGAATAGCAAGGAATTTTTGTTTTGTTTTGTTTAGTGAAAACATTCTTTCCAAAAATTATTAACTCCTTCTGCCTCCTCCCTGTCAGATTTATTTATTTTTATTTATTATTATTTTGTCGCGCATGTATTAGATAACAGGTATGAGTATAAACATGATTATTAATACATAAAATGGATATGAATAAAATTTGAGAACTTATGGAAGCCCCTTAAGAAAGCTGTTTAGCCAGAGTCAGTGTCGTTGTTGGGAATTAGTGACTTACAGTTTGAAATCCTGGATAACTTTTGGTCTGTCATTTAACTGCTTTCCATTCTTTGCAATCAAACCTTTCACCTCTCCCCACTGCTATTTGCAGGCATCTGCAAATCTTTTTCTTCTGTGGAACATTACTGTGCAATCATACCCAGTGGCCTCAATGCCTTTATGGATTTTCAGCAATATGTGTGTGTTTCAGAGGAGGTATTCAGCCGGTTCTGACCAGTTCTGGAGAACCCGGTAGCGGAAATTTTGAGTAGTTGGGAGGACCGGCAAATGCCACTTTGACTGGCCCTGCCCCCATCTATTCTCTGCCTCCTATTGAGTCCCAGTTGATCGGCTGGGTCTTCTTTGGTTGCCCTGCACAGAGCTGGAAAGCAGGTTAGTGGGCTGGGGAATGGAGATTTTGCAGTAACCTTCCCCTGCCACAACCACCAAGCCATGGCCACAGAACCGGTCATTAAACATTTTGAATCCCACCACTGAGCAAAACTCAATAATTTTTGGGCTCAGCTATGGTGGTATGTTGAGAACTCTCTGTATCATGCTGGGGATCTAGGCTGTAATATACTGTAGCTCCAATGGCTTTATATCAAATCAGTATAATTTACTGCTGTTTCAGTCTATAGTACCAATGTTTTATAGAAATCCTATTGAGGCCCATAATTACTACATGTAGCCCTCGACTTACAACAGTTCATTTGGTGGCCGTTTAAAGTTACAACAGCACTGAAAGATGTGAGACTTGTGACCATTTTTCACACTTACGACATTTGCAGCATTCCAGTGGTCCCATGATCAAACTCCAGATGCTTGGCTCATATTAATGACCATTGCTGTGTCCAAAAGCCACCCAATCCCATTTTGTGACCTTCTGATAAAGTCAATGGGGGAAGCCCAATTCACTTAACAACCATGTTACTAACTTAACAAATGCAATGATTCGCTTAACAATCATGGCAAGAAAAGTCATAAAATGGGGGCAAACTCACTTTGCTAATGTTTCACTTAGCAACATAAATTTTGGGCTCAATTGTGGTCATAACTTGAGGACTACCTGTATATGAGCTTGCTTGTTTTCCCTTAACAACTGGGATATTAACTTATCAACTGCAGTGATTCTTTTAACAACTGCAGCATGAAAGGTCATAAAACGGAGCAAAAAAATCATGTAAGAAATGTCTCAGTCAACAACAGAAATGTTGGGCTCAATTAGTCAAGGACTACCTATAGCACTGTCAGTCTAGAGGCCTGTTCGTCTTCATAGTAAAATCTTAGGAGCCACCACCTTCAGCCGAGGAAGCAAATTCCTACATAGGTATATATGTGTGAAATGGTTTTGAATATGGAGTACATCCGTATCACTACCTGATAATAATCTTTAATGAAAACAATTAGTAATTTTTTGAAGGAAAAACAAGAGTTTGGAGAAAACATTTCAGGAGTTTTTGAACAATGGGGTATGGTTGAGAATTCAATTCTCATAAAGGCAATATGATATCATTCAAACCCTGCCCACGGACCTTTGTGGACAGAATGAAAGCTTGTTGCTAAGATTTTCACCTATAAACACAACCCTGAGCATACATAACATACGGGAAGGCCTTGCCAAAGAGCAGATGGCGCAAGAACAAATGTTCTTTTATAGACTCTGAGTAACAAAAGAAACATTTCTCAAATCCTTAAGAAATAGTGGAATTGGTTAAATGTTATCTGAGGTTCCTGACTTTTTTTTTCTCTGGGATTTTTAAAAACATTTTGTTGGAGTTGTGACATAAAAAACAGCGCATAACATCTGGCGATCTTTCCAATAAGGCTACCCATATTTGCAAACATCCCCAATCGCTGATCGGATTCTAACTGTTTTACTCCTATTTTGTCCAAGTGTAACTTAGCACGTCAGATGAACCTTACTCATTGTAATTTGCAAATCATGGTTTGCAGATGACAATGGTAACTGGAGAATGAAAAGAATGAAGAAAAAAGTGACAAAGCTGATTAGGGGACTGGAGGCTAAAACATATGAAGAATGGTTGCTGGAATTGGGCATGTCTAGTTTAATGAAAAGAAGGACCAGGGGAGACATGATAGCAGTGTTGCAGTATCTCAGGGGCTGCCACAGAGAGGAAGGGTCAAGTTATTTTCCAAAGCACCTGAAGGAAGGAGGATGAAGAAGTAATGGATGGAAACTAATCAAGGAAAGAACCAACCTACAACTAAGGAGAAATTTCCTAACAATGAGGACAATTAACCAGTAGAATGAATGGTTTACCTCCCAAAGTTGTAGGTGCTCCCACCACTGGAGGTTTATAAGAAGACAGTCATTTGTATGGATAGTATAGAGCCATGATGGCAAACCTATGACACGTGCAGGAAATGGCATGCAGCGCTATCTCTGGGCACGCCAACTGTCGCCCGTTGCTCTTCTGGGTTCTGGTGCATGCATGCACACCGGCCAGTTGGTCTTTGCACACGCACGTGTGTTAGAAACCAGAAGACCAGGTGGCATGCCGGGAAACTGAGCTTCCTGTTTCCAGCACTCCCGTTTGGTGCACCAGGGAGCTGCTCTCCATTTTTCAGTGTGCGCGCGCTCCTGTTTTGGCAATCAGTGCCAAAAAGGTTTGCCACCACTGGTATAGAGTCTTTGTCAGATCCTTTGTTATTTCTTCAGTGGAAGAAGAAAAGAGAGGGGAGGAGGCTGATAAATCCTTTCTTGATGTAAACTGAATATATTTAACCTTATATCAAATTTGTATAACCCACACGATACAATGGAGGGAGAAAAGCCAGATGGCCAGAACCTATTACCTCCGGGAGGCACAGCTAGGAGATGAGAAGATCATAAAAATTCCAGTGAGATGTATCCAGGGAATCTCTGGAAAAAGTTCATTCTAAAAAGGGGGTGGGGGGAAATTATGTATGTCCTGGGAAACTGTGAGAAAGATCCCTTCCTACAGAAGGGGCAGGAGGGGAATTAACATACTGGCTTTTGTTTCTCTAAATACACATCGAGATAAGGGGAGGGGTTCTAAAGTTCCTTATGTATCCCTGTATGCCTGAGGGACCTCAGACGCTGCTTTGACCTCCTACATGAATTGTCTCATCTCAGTAAAGGATTCCTTTTGATATGTTTGGTTCTCAGAAGTTCATTCTTGCTAATTGAATGGGAAAAAGTTCTGTAGCCTGACAGTCTTCTTCTCTGGCAAGAGGTTGGACTAGAAGACCATCAAGGTCCCTTCCAGCTCTGTATTCCATTTATTACTTATCCTGGTAGGTCAATCCAACTACTTCCTCTTTAATATCCCCAACAGAAATTCTTTCACAACAAACAAGGCTCCATTTTGACTGGAATAGGAAACAATGCAGTCTCACTAAGGTTTCAACCTCTCCCTTTTTCCAACAACCCGCTGTTTGTTTGCATGCATGAGTATTTGACAGAAAGGGTTGGAGTGTGGCATGGTAGGTTTCCTTAAAAAATTTGACATTGCCTGGAGTTTGCATTTCACAGTAATTTCAAAGAGGTAGCGAAATGTGTGTGTGGGGGGGGGTTGAGAAAGAGAAGGACTTTGCAGACAGGCTTTAGGGCGACCATCCATTTTTGTGCAATTAAAACTCGCCGATAAAAGTTGACAAACCAGTTGGGAACAATGCATTTTTTTGATGATCAGATCTCAGCCCTGCCGAATGCTACTAAGGATTTGAAGCTTCAGCAAATGTTTGTTTTTCAGGTTTCCAAAGAATTGGTTTGTGTGTGGCATTTACTTGAACGAGGTCCAACTTGGTTTGGTCTGGCAAAGTTTTCCTGCTGACAGATTTGTCGTATTGTCACAGCCCTGAATGAGTTTTTAGTTCCCCTGTAGGGGAATGGTGAGTGTAGGTTGACAGAGTTGCTCAGAGCTTTCTCAATTTTCCAAATGCCCCTTTGTTTTTGTTTCTTCCTCTCAATTGTCCTGACGATGGAACTGATGGATTAAAAATACATATATTTCATGCTTCCCAATCCTGGAAGTGAAACTAGGTGGAGGGAGAGGATCAGGAGGGAAATTGTTCTGCCTGCTTCATAATAGAAAATATAGATTTAAAAAAAGAGAGAGATGTGGTCCCCATCTTTCATAATTTGAAGTGGAACCTTTGCAATTGCTTTCAAATAATTTGAAAATAACTGAGATCTTCACACACACATTATCTGTCCCATTTGGGCTCTAAACGTCCTCTTATTAAAATGCATAGGATCATATAACATGAATAATAAACACGGCATTCTAGTGAGATAAGGAGGAAAATATCTTAGAATTTATTTACCAACATTATTTGCCCTTTTTTTGTTCTTGTTCCTTTGATGCTTGCTTAGAATAGAGTGTTCCTTATTGGAAAGAGCACATCACCTGAATTATATAGTTATGTGCACCTTACTCTTTTTGCACATGTTCAACTTGGCTACATAAAAAAAAAAGTTTTTACCTTCTCCAATCTGTCATTAAGAGCCTTTGATGCTTGAGCCAGAAATCCAAGGATAAATAATTTTATTCTGAAGGGTTTTCCCTGCCAGCTGAAGTCCTTTCAAATGTAACTTTATACTTTATAAATGTTACCTGTGGGCATTGGCTGTGTTTAAAAGAAATAACTCAATTTATAAGAGGCACGGAGGTTAGAATGTAGTATTGCAGGCAAATTCTGCCAACTGCCAGCAGTTTGATCCTGACTGGCTCAAGATTGAGTCAGCCTTCCATCCTTCCAAAGTCAGTAAAACGAGGACCCAGATTGTTGGGGGCAATATTCTGACTCTGTAAACCACTTAAAGAGGGCTGTAAAGCAGTGTGAGGCAGTAAGTCTAATTGCTATATGTAAGTCTAAGCGCTATTGTTATTTAATCAAATATCGATGAATCACCTTCTACACATTTAGGATTGATTTCTTTTAAAGTCCTCTAGTTCCTAACTTTGAATGCCATGCTGTGATTAGACAGCCAAGGATTACACCCCTAGAGGAATGTGTGAAAGACTGTGAAGAGGCTGAGAAAGCAATAGAAGGAATGTTGAACATAAAGCAACCAAGAGATCAAGAGTAGAGTTTGTGAGTAGCTTATCTCATAAATGACAGTACCATTGAGGCTGGAAGGGGTTTAAGGAGTTGAGAAGATCCTCCTTAATCAAATCATCAGTAAGTCTGGAAATTGGCTTTTTCCAAGATTCTATATTTTGCCCCTAATGGAGAGATGGGCAGCAAACAAATTAAATAAATAATTACATAAAAAACATTGAAAGTGCCTTATAGAACTGTAGGTGATTCTTGTTCCCATGTTTGTGTGTTGTTGGGAGTAGGTTAGAAAACTGGACATTTTACAGCATCTTCCAGAGCAGTGTTTTTCAAGTGTGACAACTCTAAGATAGGTGGACTTCAACTCCCAGAATTCCTCCAGCATGGTGACCGGGGAATCCCAGGAGATGAAGTCCACACACCTTAATATTGGTAAGTTTGGGAAATACTCTACTAGAGTCCTCCAAACAATTTTTATATTAAAGTAATAGTACTGACGAAGTACAAACTTTGACTTACCTCAATAACGTTTGATGACCCAAACATGTACATCTAAACTGAGAAATGAATGGATAAATGCAATTGTGGAACTGATGCTCTAGGAATCCTCTTTTCTTCTTCTCCCCCAATTTCAGGAGTTCTAAACTATCTAAAAGAAACTTTTACTCACACTCCAAGTTATGACATGAGCCCTGCCATGTTGAGTGTGCTGATCAAGATGATGCTCGCTCAAGTTCAGGAATGCATCTTTGAACAGATCTGCCTTCCTGGTATTCGGAATGAATTTTTCACACTTATAAAAATGGCCCAGGAAGTTGCGAAGGTAAGCCGCGCGAGAGCAGAATGGTACGCATACCTTTATCATTTGCTGACATTGGAACAATATGATAGTTGCCTGTGAAATAGCTCTTCCAAGGATCAAAAGAGATGGTGCTTTTCCTATTATGGGATGCTAGGGAGGCAGAAGAGGGTCTTGTAATGTTCTAATGGACCTCTCCTCCATGGATGATCAAAAGATCAAAGCTTGTTTCAACAGTGAAGAATGACAGTGAGGACAATTAACTAGTGGAGCAGCTTTGCTTTCAGAAGTTGTGAGTGCTCCATCACTGAAGGATTTTAAGAAGAGACTGGACAGTCACTTGTCTGAGGTGGTATAGGTTCTCTTGCTTGAACAGGGAGTTGGACTAGAAGACCTTCAAGGTCCCTTCCAATTCTGATTGATTGATTGATTGATTGACTAGAAAGCTGCTTTTCTTTCTGGAAGTTATTCTCAGCCTTTTAAATTTGATAATGAACATCAGTTTAGTTGAGTTTAGTTTATTGTCATTGCACCTCATACAATGAAATCAAACACCATTTTCAATGCACATCATGACCATGAAAATAAACACAAACACACATCCTTCATATTCCACATGAACCGAAAACCCCCAACACTGCACTATACAGTAGAATTCAACAGAGCTACTGCCCTGGGATAGAAGCTGTATTTTAGCCTATTTGTCTTGTTTTTATTATCCTGTACTGTCTGCCAGATGGTAATAGTTCAAAAGAAAAGGGTGCCCAGGATGAGATGGATCTTTGAGAATGTTTTGAACTTTCTTAAGGCAGTTGAGCTTTTGAAAGTTAAGGCAGTTGAACTTTCTTAAAGCAGCTGAGGGGAGAGGGCAACCAATGATCTTCTGGGCAATGACGTTAACCTTCTGGAGTGCAATGACATTAACCCTCTGTGAGGAAAGCAAGATCTTCTATCGTTGTTGCTGAAGTTCTTTTTCTCTTTTTTAATCCTTTGTGAGAACAATGTGTATTTTTAAGTATAGAGTCCAATAAGTGTTGATCAGCGCCAATATGGAGTGCCTTGAATGAGCTTTTAATATAAAGAGTCAGGAGCTCATATGTGGGTCTTGTGCTTTGTTTTAAAGGTTGGAGAGATGTACATGCTTGTGGACACCGCGATGAATCAAGCACCAGTCAAGGAGAACATCCCTTACTCTTGGTCAAAACTGGCTCAAGTCAAATCGGATCATTTTAGAGCTTTAGCTCATTATTTTGTTGCCACGATGCTATGCGACCACCAATGTAAGAAGACTGTCAGATTCGTACACTCGTTGGCCTCCCTATCAATGGACCAAGAAATGAGGTGTCCATGGTGCCCTCTGAGTTTGGTTGTTTTCTTGCAGACCTTTCGTTACCCAAACTAGGTAACATCATCAATGCGTGGTAATGCTTGAGCAGTGAAATGTCAGCAAGAAAACAGTTAAGCTCAGAGACTCTTCATTTCAACCCTGAGTTATAAATATTCTCCTTTATTGGAGAAATGGAACTGACCCCACCCAGGGATGCCACTGCACAAACAGGCCCCACGACTCTTGTGAATCATGGAGCCCTTCTCCCTGAAGTTCACACTGTCAAAATTCAAGGGTTAAAAGCTAAAAAAGCAGTGCGAGTTCCCTCCCGTAATAGGAAATACATCGGAATTAGACACAAGCAGCCTTCCCTGATGCTCTATTTTTCTTGGGGCATTCTGGTCCAACCAATGTTGGAAAATGGACTTTTAACCTGCTGATTGAAATATCACTTCTGGGCAACTGATTGTTCAACAGCTTTAGGAACAGACTGAAATATGAGGAGCCATAATCCCAGAAGAAAAGCAGGTTCTGGAACTGGTGGTTACTATTGAGTGTTGCTCTTTGTTCATCAGGCCTGGAGGCATCTCACCTGGATGGTAAATGAAAGTAAACCAATGTTTATCTTCTCTTTCCTTTGTATTTGTTCTGGTGACCCCAGCACATCAGGCCGATGATGAAGATCAACAGGAAAAGGCTTTTTGCCAGCTGTACGACCACATGCCTGAGGGGATGACACCCTTAGCTGTCTTAAGAGATAGAAGCCAGCGTAAACAACTAGGTAAGGGCCAGGAATGGGCTTCAAAAATGTTAGCAACAGGTCAATGGGTTCTCTGCACAGTTGCTGAGTGGGCGTGGCCATGGTGGGTGTAGCCTAGTTGGCCTCCTGCACCATGGCGGGGTGTGTGTGTTTTTGCCCTCCCTGGGTTCTGGATGCTTTCTTCGAGCCTCCTGGAGGGCCAAAATGGCCACCCCGGGCTCCAGAGACTCTCTGGAAGCCAGAAATGGGCCCATTTCAGGCCTTCCCGAACTTCCAGGAGGCCTGTTTATTTCCCTCCCTGAGCCTCCACGTGTGCCCTGCACTTACCTGTATCCAAAACGGACTGCGTGGGGATACCAGGGAGGGGAGGGGAGGATGGGTCCAACCTGGAGTGGGATTTGGGGGTACTCCGAAGTGCACAGAATCTTAGCTTGGGGGCTCTCCCAAATGCCTGCGAAGAACCTCCAGCAGCCCAGCCCTAGTAAGGGGTGAACTCTTTTTCAGGCTTATCATCCAACTAGCCGTAGTTGATAAAATCAAGTATTTCTTTGCTTCGGGTTATGTCATTTTATCTTCCCAAAACTGGTGGGATCTATGCTTTTGGGAAGAAAGGCTTGTCTGTACTAAGTGTTTCTCAATGCCATCAAATTTAAGAGGTTAAGGACTTCACACTCCCAGAATTCCCCAGCCAGCATGGGCTCCAATTCTGGGAGGTGAAGCCCACCCAACTTAAAAGTTGTTGAGGTTAAAACAACACTGCCATCGTAGACAATCATAATTAATTTGGATAGCCTTGATTTGATTAGAATAGAACAGCAAGTCACACTAAGTAATGTGGTTTGTATGATTCTTGATAGGCAGAGCTGTTGTGCCTTAAAAATGCTGGATTTTTATGATGCAGAAATCCATCCTATTTATTTAGTCATTCATTCATTTTTTTCCTTCTCCAGGAAGACTTCATTTGCATAAAGCTCTCCTGTATCACAAAGAAGCCTTAAGGGTTTGTAGCTTATGTACAAAGCTCCGGAATATAGAGATCCTTCAAGAGATTTTGTCTGTTGCACACAAGCGGTCCCTTCTCAAATATACCCAGCAGGAGCAAATAGATGACTTCTTTAGTTTGGTGCCGGCACCCAATATCCTTTGTAAGTTCTTTTCTGCCCAGGATGACCAGGAATGGATCAGTTTTTAGATAGTTAGATCCAACACAGAATGACATGTGGTGGCTCACATCTCATCTGGCATCTACCCTATACTCTGGGAACTACTTGGGAGGGGCTGTTTTCAGTCTTCTTCTTTCACACATAATATCCGGATTGAGTTGCCTTTCAGTCCTCAAGAATGCATCTCTCTCCCAGGAATCTGTCTTTTCATTACATTCCAACACATCGATTCAAATCTATCATCTATCGACCAATGTCTGTCCATCATATACCTATCATCTATATCTATCATCCATCCATCTATCTATCTCTTTCTATCATTTATCTATCTCTTTCTATCATTTATCTATCATCCAACTTTATGTAGCTACCAATTTCATATACAGTGTATAAACTTGGGCAGCTTATTAAAAACAGGAAAAAAGGCCACCACCATCATTTAAACCATTTAAAAACAAAAGCAATATTTTATTAGCAATTTTTAAAAATCATAAAATACATAAAACACATAAAACTCAAGTAATCCCATTCCAATCTAATCTCAGAATTTTTGCTGACACTGTTGAGTTTCTAAGTGGATCCAGGTTTAGTCCCATTGGAATGGATAGATTTCTGGGCTTCTAAAGCTATGAAGAAAAAAACCCTTAGAAGATTTAAGATGTTGCAGTAATCTTCAAGCTCAGCTACTTCACCCAGCTGCTGTGACAGTGGGTGAGGGGTATGAAAAGAAAACATGTTTGCTCTGAGCTTCCCAGAAGTGTTTAACAAACAAACAAACAAAAATCTATTTGCTTTGCTTTTATTCCAGCCCACACAAATCACAAAATAGAACTGATTCCTCCTCTCTTCTCTAACGTGAGAGACTTCTTCGAAAGACTGGTATGTCTGAAGCTACCTGCTCTCCTGTCACTATGACACATTGCCCTGAATATGTATGATTGCCTTCTTGCATCAGAATTAAAATAATTATGAAAATAAGGTTCAGCTTCTTGAAATGTAAATCTATCGCTCCGGAGGGCTTCTCGCTGCAAAATAGCAGTGTGTCATGTCTACTGATGGATGTGAGATTAAGGTTTACAGTTAAGGCTAGAGGCGGTTTAAGTAGGCCCACGTATATAGATTATTTTATTTTGCAGTTTCAACTGCTGAATAATACCCAGGCTTTTAAAAAAATGAACGCTTTAGTATGCTGTGTCAAGCCAGGGAGAGGGACTTTACTCAAGAAACCATGCTACAAATTGATCCAAGTATGATGGTGACAGTTATGGACCAGTGGTGGGATTAAAAATTTTTTACCACAGGCTCTGTGGGCATGGTTTGGTGGGCGTGGCAGGGGAAGGATACTGTAAAATCTCCAGTCAAAGGTGGTATTTGCCGTTTCTCTGAACTATTCAAAATTTCCGCTACCGGTTCTCCAGAACTGGTCAGAACCGGCTAAATACCACCTCTGTTATGGACTGGATGCAATTCACTCTAAAGCAGGGGTCACCAAACTTTTGGACCTCAGGGACCACCAAACTTATAATTTTAAATCCCATGGACTAGAAACCCTGGGAAAATCCCCCAAAAAGTCTGCAGGAAAATTCCCCACCCCATTTTCCTACTGATCAATCATTCTTTATTTGAGATCGCAAGATACCATCTCCAGCTCTATTCTCGGGGGGTGGGGGGGGGGAGAGAGACAGAGCCTTTTGGCTTCATGCAAGGAAAGCAGCAGAAGCAGCAGAAGTCTTTCTTTCTCTCCCCCAAACTCTGGCAGAAATGAGTCTTTGTGACACTGGTCACACCAGTGTCTGAAATGGTATAAGGTTTCTTTCTTGTGCAGGGCGTTGGACTAGAAGATCTCCAAGGATCCTTCCAATTCTGTTATTCAACTGTGGGTTATTGAACAAACGATAATTAAGACCATTATACTTAGGACAATATATAAATCCCAATGACTGCTTTTCATTGTTAAGGTACCATGTGTGTGGGGTCTTGATTGAGCTTAGGAAGAATAACATGTAAATTACTAACTGCTGTGCAGTTGCACAGACACTTCTAGAAGAAAACATAGAATTTAGGGCAAGAGTCTTCAAACGTTGCAAGTTTAAGACTTGTGAACTTCAACTCCCAGAATTCCTGAGCTAACATGACTGGAGGAGGAATTCTGGGAGTTGAAGTCCACAAGTCCTAAAGCTGTCAAGTTTGAAGACCCCTGGTCTAGGGGAATACCTGCAGGGAGAGCAGCTCTCTGTAATCTACACAAATATTTTGCAAAAGATGGATTGAATAATTTAGCTCTACTGCTCTCCATGTCTCAGGGCCCACCTGCAGTCTTTTCAGCCAAGCAGAGGTGGTCACCCCCTCGCTTCATTCGTTTCTACTGTGAAGATGGCCTGTTGGGGTTCACTCTCAAAGGTGGCCCACCAGTACAGATTGACTGCATCGACCCAGCTTCTCCTGCAGCAGTAAGTGGACCTTTTAGATCCAGGGGTTCCTCTTTGTAGAGTTATTCAGAGTGGATAGGGTTAATTTCCACAAGAAAAGAATGCATTGGAATCCATCAGAAACGTAACCCCCTTTCTTTGATGGGCTTTTATTTTGCTATTTCACATGTCCTCCCTGATATTGCTGTTACCGAATGACTTTGAAAAGTAGAGTTTATTTTAAGCTGTAATCCAAAAGAAAGCTGGGATTCTTCCTAACACTTTGGATTGGTCCAATTTAAACATTGCCTAATATACCTTACTTGTAGACAATGAAAGTAATAATCCATCTTTTTCCTTTGTTAACTTCTTCAAGACTGAGTTTATACATCGCAGTAAACCATAGATTGCTTAACCTCAGATAGCAAATAAATCCCAATTGGCTAGAACCTCAGTATGCTAAGCCAAATCTAAGGGAAGAAAATTTAGGGTTTAACAGCGCAATGAGGAAGCCCATCACCAAGATTATTTATTAATAAAATCATAATCTGTTGATTCAGAATTCAGTCCCACTAGGCATCGTGGAGTTTATTGCCACATGATTGGTTGAGTGATTGGGCTTAATACCCCATTGAAATCAACAGATCCTATGTGATTAGAGATAGGCATATAGCTTAAAACCTTTATTATTTTAATCTGGCTTCCATGGTGAAGTTGGACAATTAAAGTTGGTAAGGAAAGTCTACCAGATTCTGCCTGGCTTTATAGCTGATGTTTTTTTAGTTGGCAGGTTTGAAAGAAGGAGACACTGTGATTGCTGTTGAAGACACAGATTGCAAATGGTTGGGGATAAGTGACGTCCTGGAAAAACTCCAGAATTTGAGCGAACAGAAGATTGAGATCCAAGTGATCAGCTGTCAAGATAATGCACCTTCCTTGGTAAGTAAAGCTGGGAGCAGAATTTCACGATAAGACCATCAGAATTGCAAGATATTTATTATGTTTAAGCAATAATCTGGACCCGTATGATGCATCTTTATTGTTTAATTGTTCCTGGGTTTTTTTTTTTAAGTGGCAGCCATCTAAGCTTATTTGGAGTTGGATGGCCTCTGAATTTGTATTAAATGAAGGTGAAAATGGAACTGTGTTCTAAGGAAAGGCAAGCTGAGATCCATTCCCCGTTGTTATTATAGTTCTCAACCCACCCATCCCCTTACCCCAATTGCCATAGCAAATAATTAAATGCTAATAGTGTGGGTTTCCGTTTAAACAAAATTTAAATAAACTGGGATCTGGTAGAAAGAAAATGTCTATTCCTTCATCATTTCAAATCTTTGCAACTTTTAATTGCTTTTTAAAAATAGCAAATAGCTTTTGCTTGCAATATATACATTTTTCTAGCCAGCTGCACAGGGTTTTCTACAAAAAATGACCCTATTGTTTTTGCAAAGATGAGATTGTTGCTCACTGCAACTCTGAGTTTTGGAAAGGAACCTGTTCAGAAACAATATTAAGATTTGATACTAAGAAACAATATTGAGATTTGAGGAATCAAATCTCAGACCCAGATTTAATAATAAGCCAATTTTTTTGAAAGTCTACCTACATAAACTTGGAGGCTAGCCCAGAGAGAATTTAATGAATGCAGAAGAACAGCATCCTCCCATCACAGAATACAGGTAGTCCTTGACTTACAACAGTTCATATAGTGATGTTCAAAATTACAATGGCACTTCAAAAAGTGACTTGTAATCATTCTTCACACTTACGACCATTGCAGCCTCCTCATGGTCACATGAACAAAATTCAGGCAAAATCCCGTGGTCATGGGATCCCCTTTTGTGACCTTCTGACAAGCAAAAGCCAATGGGAAGCTGGGTTCACTTAACAACCCTGTCACTCAGTTACCAACTGCAGTGACAGAGAGCAAAAGTTTGATTGTAAATCAAGGATTACTTGTATAGTTCAAACATTGCTTTCCACTTTGCATTGACTAAATCTTTTTTTTTTTTAATGCTCGTAACTCTCTCTCTCCTTCCCCCACAGCATAATAAATGTGCCACTTACTCAGCGGGGATGCAGAAAACATACTCCCTTATATGTCTGGCAATGGAAGATGAGAGAACCGACAAAGCCAAGAAGGTGACGCCTAAATTGTCCTTCTTGAGTTGGGGAACCAAAAACAGGCAGAAAGCTGCCAGCACCCTCTGCCTTCCTTCGGCTGTAAGTGGGACCTCTGCCATGAAGAAGAAACTGACAACCCCATTCACACTTTTCAACACCGATAGTTCATTGTACTAGGGCCTAGTGACCAAACGGATGTTGTGAGTTCACAATGTAGCCTTTAGGAACCCAGGGCTGAGTAGCCCCAACTTGAAGTCAACAACTACCCATTAAAATCTGGCTTCAACTGTTCACTTTGCAAGGACCAAAAAGTTTTGGAAGAACGTGTCATATGTCTATATGTTTGTGGAGTGCTTTCAAACTTCTGCCCGAATTCTGGCTTTGTTAGGATCTATCTTGAGAAAGAACAGAATGGTTTCTGCAAAGACTGAGGATTTTTTCTTTTCTTTCTTTTTTTTTTAATGTGAACATGTAGCACAATAATGCCACATGGTTGACCATCTCACCTACGTTGAGGGGAGAAGTAAATAGAACTGTTGGCCATCATGGTGCAGAATCAAGGAGATTTACTTGCTAATTAATTTAAAACTCGAATGAGAAACAAATTATAGGCCAGTTAGTAATGTTCTGTGAGTTGACAGCCTACACAGCTGGACAAAGCCAAATTCTTAAATTTTTGAATGGCCAGGTGATGGAAAGGAAACAGGGTAAATGAATAAATCTAACAGGGTGTGGTCGTGGCAAGGCTACATGTCAAGGTTTTAAAATCCTATTTTCTATTCTGCGTTGAGGTGGTTTAAACCAGGGGTTTTCCAAACACGGCAATTTTAAGACTTGTGGACTGCAGTTCCCAGAATTCTGACAATTGAAGTTCACAGGTCTTAAAGTTGCCATGTGTGGAGACCCCTGGTTTAAATAAATGGAACATTTTTTAAAAGATAAATAACATCCCTTGGGGCTCAGAATTGGGAACAAGGTGGATGGCAGCCACTGAGAGAAAAGAATGCTGACATTTGTTCTATAACCCAGATCGAAGATTTGCACAAAAGATTTTCAAACAACAGCATTTTGGCCTATCATTGAAGCCTTCCATGGGAATGGTGCAGTGGCCTAGAGGTGGCAATCCCACCTCACAATCAGGAGGCTGTGAGTTCAATTCTAGGTAGAGGCAGATATTTTTCTCTGGGCACAATGAGAATATATCTACTAAACAAAACTCCACATTGGTGACAGGAAGGGCATCTGGCCAGTAAACACTCAGCTCCATTCAGTTGCTCAAGACTACACCACGCAAGGGATTATAGGGTCATTAAAAGATGAAGATGATGATTGATTGATTGAAGCCTTCCACAGATGCAACACAGGGTTATCTAGGGGAACCAGATTCTGCATTTTCTGGCATTCCACATGGAAATGGAATAGGATGGCAGTTTCCAGCATTTCCCACACTGAATGACAGCATCTTGCCAACGACCAAAAGAAGCCATCCATTGTCATGGCACCCATTCTGTGGTGGAAATAAATCTCCCAAGGACAACCTTGAAACCAACCCTGGCAACTTTTAAGTAACACAGAATGGATCCATTGGAAAACAGCTTCTTGTTTTGCAAGGTCTGATGTAACTGGGTATCGTTTTCTACACCTGCCAAGCATTATAGCAAAGATGGAGATTTCCTAATACATAATGTGTAGAGAAATATGCTCATGTAAACAAGAGGGTAGAAGAGATCAGCCAGTTTGGTTGCAGACCAAATATTTAGCACCTGCCAGGTTTCACTTCAAATCAGTATTTCTTAATCTCAGCAACTTGAAGATATGTAGACTTCAATTCTCAGAATTCCTCTGCCAACATGCAGATACATAGCTCAGTAATGCTATTTTGAGAAGGATATCAGCGCGGGGTTTTTTTTGAGTGCCACTTGAAAGATGCATTCCAAAGGGTTGATAAAGTAATTTAACTATGCCTTGAGTGAAATTTAGGAGTTCAGTGCACAAAAGAACATGCCCAACTGGTAAAATAGTTGTTGCTTGGAGTTTTATTGTCACTCTCTAAAGGCTAATAAATAATAGTTGTCGATTAAGCTGAAATATTGTTAACAGGGTAGATCTTAACTATGATTGGCTAAAAATTTAAAGAACGAAATCTAAATTCCTATTGAAATTCATTGAATCCATTACAAGAAGCTGATAATTTTTTAAAGAAGAAATTGGAACAGAACAGTGTTTCCAACCTTGACAACTTTAAGATATGTGGACTTCAACTCCCAGAATTTTTGGCTGGGGAATTCTGGGAGTTGAGGTCCATATATCTTTCATTATTTAAGATTGAGAAACACTGGAATATAAGAAGAAAAATGGAGAAGGCTGGTAGATCAATGCTATTTTATTATTTTTTTGGTTTTTTAATGTTTCTACCCAGTAGATGTAAATATATACATTTTAAACTATTTAAGAATGATTCCTGACTTATATGTGACGATGAACAACTTTTCACTGCAACTATGAATGAGATAAAAAAAGTTTAATTTTTCTTAACTGTTGTTCAGAATGAAGGTGTTTTTTGTAAAGAAAGATATAGTGACTGCTTATTCATATTGTGCAATATTCAATCAATGCTGTGGAATTAATCCTAGTACATAATAAAATGTAGGTTGGAGGAAGGCTGACTTGTTCATTGATATCTCATCTGTGATATTTTATATATATATATATATTTATTTATTTACTGTGAACTCACAGACGAACTCAATACAGAAGCCTGATGATGGCAGATGAGATTCTGCTGAAAAGTTGCTACAACTTTAAAAGCACAACTACAATGACGGATAATACCCAAAGGAAGCTGAACAGCATACATACATACATACATACATACAATCCTTGCTACAGAGTTGAAGTGATTTATCATTTATTCACTTTAGTTCCCTTTTTGAGATACAGTGGAGTCAAGGTGAAAAGTCAAGACTATTTAAAGAACTCTAGGAACATGCAGGATAGAAAAATGTATTATAGATATAGCAGTCCTCAATTTACAACTATAACTGAGGCCAGAATTATAGTCATAAGGGTGACTATAGTCACCCTTATGGGATGGGTTGCCCTGCATCCAAGAAGAGTATGCAGCTGTCATGATTGGAAATTGGGTTGTAAAATACCTTTTTTGGGAGGTCTATTTTAACTTTGATTGGTTGTTGCTAAATGATTGGTTAAAAGTTGACTACTCATAATTATTTTAATTTAATGTTAAAAACAATTCTTTTGATTTTGTGACAATGTGTTTTTTCTTAAATGTTTCTATTGCCTCTACCTTCAGGTCTTCTGTAATATGTAAAACATTACTACGTATTTGTATGTAAAGATTTGCCTGGAAACATCCATAAAAATTACAAATTATATAAGAGATCCAATATATACATAAATATAAATAGAAAATGTAAATAAATTGTAGCCTGCCATCAATAATGTGTCCACATTGTGTGATGAATGATAATCCAGTCTTGTGAATTGAGTATTCGTAATTAGTTCTTGCTGAAACCCCAGAAAACAATCTTTCTTTTCAGTGTTTCGTTTCCCACTTAATCATGGTCTTATAATTAAGTAAGCTTAATATTTTTCAGAATTTAAATGCATGTTACAGGAGTTGTGTCTAATCCATGCAACTGTGACAATTTTCTTGCTACTGCTTTGCTGAACAAATTGTCCTGACAGATAAAATTCTACAGAAGGGAAACAGTATCTTGTGTCTTGCAACTCATACATTATTTAAGCAGAGATACAGGACAATTGTTTTTCCCTTTGACCTTAATCTGGCTGCATTATTTGTACCCTGGATTGTGTTAAAGATTGGCGGAAAGGGGTTTGCAAGAAGAAGATTAGAAACTTGTTTTCCCTTCTGTTTTTTTTTTAACTTTTGTGACTAATGAATTAGCATTTGTGACTAAAGCTAAACAAATCAAGATTCCACTTCATTTAAAGAAAAAGTAGTCTAGCATAGAGAGGAAGAACTGTGAATTATCACAGATAAGAGCAACCATATTTTCAAATAAGATAGGCTAATTCTTTGGGCAAAGTAATCGTTTGAAATGAATAACAAATCAATCTCCTGTGGGTTTTATCCCATGAAAAAGTATTTATGCACTTCTGCCATGGCAGTACTGGAAAAGAAAACACTTACCTCATGAATGTCTTCAGATATACCAGAAAATATTTAAAAATAATTCGATGATTAATCTTCATAAAATGAATGCAGCCCTCTTAACAGCATGTCAATTAGCTTCAGTTACTAGGCAATCAACTTTTGCCTGGAAATAACAAGAGCTACTCTAGGATAGTTAGTGGAATGTAAATAAAATGGTAAGGACATACTGGTATTGCTTTTGCTCCATTTACGGTTAATAATATCTGCGTACAGGAAGATAGTTCCTGTTTAATAGGCACAGAAACTCTTCTAGACATTGAGCAAATATTGATGAGATAGAAAGGGAGAACATACTTTGTGCTTGATTTTAAAAGTGGAAATGTGTTAAGCTGTGCAAAGGTTTTGAAGAGGATATCAGAGCTCCTAGGATATGCTGTACATACTGTATGATGTCTCCTTTGAGAGTGGGGAACATACAAAAAGGGAAAAAATCTTATCGAACCAGAAGTTCCTGAATGTCATCAGAAGCTCCATCTGTTGATTTGTTCCAAAAAGTTCCTAGTATGATCTTGGAAGAATAGCTTCCCCATCTTCCATGTTAGTTGACCCACTGAGAAATGAAGCAGTAGAGATGAGCATTAATTACCCTCCACATTTGCCAATAAATGCTTTGCTTTTTAAGAAGAAAGATTCCACTTATTGAGGATGTGTCTATGGCAGGTGCCTACCAACACCTTACAATTCTGAAGACCAGTGATTGTGGCAAGGCACTGAATGTTCTGGAAATGCTATGAATTCTTAGCAAATAATTGTCCTGTTAACATTCCAAAAATAACAAGACTGAATGCAATTCTTAACAGTGCTGATAGTTTTTATCATTTTCCGTTATAGAAGAAAATAAACCAAGTATCAGGAGTTCATATAAGTTGTTCAGGCAGCACAAGAGAGGCACCAGCACAATACCCTAGATGTATTTTCTTTCTTCCACTTTCTAATATATATCCTGCTCTTGTGAATCATATATGCTTTCATAGGTGTGAGAATTGCATACAGGTAACCCTCCATTTATGACCAATCCCTTTCCAACCATTAGAAATTATGATGGACCCTCCCCAGGGCTAGTTCTGATATCTGAGGCCTCCCCTCCTGATGGTCACATGATCCAATTTCAGGAACTTGGCAACTGGGCTGCATTTACGGTCATTCACAACATTCCATAGTCACATGACCATAATTTACAATGCCTTTTATTGGAAACCAGTATTTACTTACAATTTCCAGCAAAAAATATTCATTGCAGACAATGTACTTGTTTAACAACCATAACGTTCACTTAATGTCTGTGCCATTCACATAACAATTGCCACAAAAATGGCTGTAAAATTAAGTGGGATCACATTGAGACCCATTTAATGACCAGCATGATTTACAACTGTAATTCTGGTTCAGTTATGGTCATAAGTCAAGGATTATTTGTATGGTACTGAGGCTTACTTTGTTTCTTATATGAAGGGCTATGAAAAGTATAACAGTAAACTTTCATGCTCACTGGATTATTTAACAACAGAATAGTGATTCACTCCCCTACTTTTTAGTTTCCAGAATTAATTTTTGGCATTCTGTGGTGTTTTTGCTATTAGACAGATCTTCCTTTTAATATTTTAAATAAATGAACTAATATTCCTACAAAGTCACATATTGGGATCAATTTGTTTTTCCTTTCGTAACCAAAACAAAAAGGCATCTTTTTTCTTTATAAAATATTGTTTACAAATGCTTTCTTGTTTTCTGTAATAACTGAATAAATGCAAGAATGGTATTGATGGTGATAGTTGAAGATACAACATTTGGTTATGGCCATGTCTACCTTAAAACAAGTATAACTTGGGATAGATGTTTTCAATAAAATGCATAAATAATACAGTGTTAGATAATTTTTAGAATAGACATACTGAACTCACTAGGTTTGTCTTGATTTCAGTTCATTTGCTATAAACATGACTAATCTGGATCCAATCTCTAATTTCCAGTATATTTATGTCTTTATATAAATAATTTGACTGTTTTGGTGTGTGTGTTGTTTTTTTAATGAGCAAAATTGACCACACGTTTGCGTAACTTTTTAATTGCCTTTGTTCATTGTCTATGACTAATAAGAATACTTTCCAAAATTTTAACAAAGTTTTGTAAGAATTGCTCGTCTTTTTTTTTTTTTTTTTC